>LPNX010083095.1:0-49584 GCA_001517045.1 Pseudotsuga menziesii
TTAGAATTTTGATATATTTTTTATTATTATTTTATTTTATACTAAATTTTAAATGATTAATATTTATTATGCTATTTTTAAATTTTTTAGTTTTTTTCTATCTTCTCTTATATAAATTATAGATAACATAAATAACAAATATCAATTAGATGGATATTGGATATTTGTCTAGAATTATTATTATCCTTTTCATCTACACTCAATTCTTGTAATTTATTTGATGTTTTTATTAAACCTCTATATAATGATTAAGTAGATTATATAATTTAAAATTATAATTAAAAATTATATATATAATAATTATGTAAATTATATAATTTGAAACCATAATTAAAAAAATTTATATATAATAATTAAGTAGATTATATAATTTGAAACCACAATTAAAACTATTATAGAAAAGTTTTTTTAAAACCTAACCATGAAGGAAAAAAAAATTAAGCATCCCTCTCTTTATATAATCATAATGATAATCTATGTTACCACAAGCTATAAACCAAGCGAGAAATGTATGAGAAACTAGGTAGAGAGGTTTCACCTACAAGAAACTAGGAGAGAGAAAAATAGCAAAAGTGAAGGTTCCTGGAATTGTAATGAACAAATTCAAAATTCAGATATAATGAACAAATCTTCTACTTTGAGAAATCTTCTGCCTTATTGAGGTAACTCTACTAAGGTCCTAAAAGGTTACCCAATGTGGAACAATCTTAAGATCTCTGTACTGAGATCTTATTTGTAAACCAAAACTATGCAACTTTTAGTCTACATGTAGTGTTAGTCTTACATATCCATTCTTTTATCACTTACTTTTAGCATGCGATTTTCCTTGTTGATGGTAATATTGAGATTTTGATTGCGAGTCCAATGAACTAATACACTTTTTGATAAATTAAAACATATACACGCTCAACTAGAAAACCTAAAATGAAAATGAGGGAATTTCTCTAAATTTGGACCTATGAAAATCCACGAATGTGGAGTTTGCTTTTCGAGTGAGGTATACTGCAATGAAAAAGACATTGAAGAGCACAACTTTTTCATTGTCTTTTACTTACTGCACACATGGATTGAAAATTTGAGATATAATAGTTTTGGTAGAATATGTTAAATTAAGGCTCTTCAAACATCATAACATAAAGCACTTTAAGAATTCAAACATCATAACATAAAGCACTTTAAGAACTTTGCACTTTAAACTTATTGAAAATTTATGCATAACAAAGAACACGATACAGTCTGAACCCATTTCAGTTCTGTCTTTAGTTAAATCCTGTTAGAAGTGTGAGTGAATGTACAAATATGTAGATGTGGCTACATTTCTACTCGGCATACATTACTTCTACCTGTCAAATGACCGATTCCTTAGATGATGCCACAATATTTGTTTGGCAATCATTGGATGCACACTCTTGATACTCAGAATAACTATAATTTTTTTTTTCGAAAACGCTTCATATATGTCTTCAGAGATCAAAGAGATTTCACTACAACGTAATTGATAAATTTTAACTTCTTTCACTGGAAATAAAGAAATAGAAGACAACGATAAAAACATTTCACTTTGGAATGCTGTTATGCAAGTTTTATTAAATAAATTTTAGGTTCACCAAACATTTCACTTTGGAATGCTGTTATGCAAGTTTCATTAAATAAATTTTAGGTTCAGGGGAACAGAAACATACAGAAGCATACCACAAGAAGTGCGCATGAGTGATGGCTAGAAAAATTGAATGGCTAATCCAATACAATGCATAAGTAATCCAATACAATACAATGCATAAGTAGACAACCTAAAACCTTTTTTCGGCTCAAATTTGTCCTCTGCAATCAACAGGCCCTTTGTCCCTTCTTGGCATGCATCATGGAACCCTAAATCAGTCTCTTCAAGATTGTGCGATTCTTGAGTGAAAGGCAAAACTAAAACTGTAGATACACTAAACCTTAAATGCAAGAAGAGTATGGACGGACAGTGGACGGGCAGGCAATAGGCTTCCTTGCACAACACTCCATCTTCAATAAATTGAGTATTTACCTGATTTCTGACCTATCTAATCACCCACAATTCATTAATTGCTCCACACATATTACGACCTGCACCAGGAAACGATAAGCAACGAACCGAGTTCTCAGAGAAACAGAAAATCGTTTCTGTTGAAACCGCTGTGCAGGACTTCGCAAGAAACGTTTTTTTCGTTCCAGAAACGGAAACCGAGGTAGAAAATGGTGTTTTTCGTCCGGTACCAGTTTCTACTCCGTTTTCTCATCAAAACGCAGAGCCCCGTCACGTTTCTGGTAACGATTCATAATCCTATAATCATAATCATAGCACATGGGTTGACCAATTTCCAATTACCTATTAGAACTTACTTACTTGTCTTGAAACAATGATGAAACTAACTTCTAATTACAAATGCGACCTTGTTTCAGGGAGAGAACAAACCTTCATTTTTTTAATTTGAAACAAACGATGTATAAAATGAGGAATTGATTAACCAGTTTCGAGAACTTGTTTTTAGTCACAAACAACTATGGAACTTTCCAGTTAAGCAGAGCCCCTTCACGTTTCTGGTAACATAGATCATAATCCTATAATCATAATCATAGCACATGGATTGACCAATTTCCAATTACCTATTAGAACTTACTTGTCTTAAAACAATTAAAACAATGATGAAACTAACTTCTAATTACAAATGGGACCTTGTTTCATGGAGAGAACAAACCTTCATTTTTTTAATTTGAAAAAAACGATGTATAAAATGAGGAATTGATTAACCAGTTTCGAGAAGTTGTTTTTAGTCACAAACAACTATGGAACTTTCCAGTTACGTATTCGAATTTGTTTTCTTTACAACAACCATGAAATTGTGGAAAAAGACATTACCCATTTCTATGTGACAAGACGAAATGGTGAAAGGAACGTATGTGGAATAAGCAGCAGTTCTTCGGCCGAATAAAGGCACACCGCCTCCCTCCCATACGCTTATTCTGCCACTAAAATCAAAACTTACAATCTAGACACTAACATAAAAAAAAAATTTACAATGTTGCAGCATAACACAATCTCTAAGAGTTACAAATGGTTTAAATCACAATTTCAATCTCGGATCCATCAAATTTTGGAGGAGGTGAGTCTGGAAGAAAGGCCTTATACTGCGCCTGCGTGTCTACAAAGAATCCTCTGCTTGCCCAAGTTCTTAACCCTCTACTGCTTAAAAGGAAGAAGAGGGTTGACCCTCTACTGCGCAAAAAGGGGAAGAGAAAACCCTAAATGAATGGGATGGGTCGTTATGCAACACAGAATCTGTTGGTATCAAGAAATCAGGTTGAGAAAGCATTTCGACTGCCTGGCTCATAGTAGGTCTCACATCCTTGTCTTGCTCAACACAGAGCAGTGCTGTTTTCAGGACTCTCTCCACCTCTTCCCAATCAAAATTTCCATGCAAATTGGCATCCACCACTTCCATTCCTCTCCCTTCTCTCGTCTTTGAGGACACCCACTGCACCAAATGTCCACAATTTTGGACTGTTGAACTGAATATCGAGCTTCGTCCAGTCACTATCTCTAACAAAACAATCCCAAAGCTATAAACATCCACCTTGGCCGTAATTGGCAGATTCATCGCCCATTCCGGTGCTAAGTAACCCCGTGTGCCTCTAATTGTGGAGAAGGAGAAAGCTTGATCTCTGTCCACCAGCTTTGCTAATCCAAAGTCGGAAACATTGGGACCAAATTTCAGGTCCAGAAGTATGTTTTGGGGCTTGACGTCACAGTGCAGAATCCATTCCAAGCACTCTTCGTGGAGGTAGGCTAATCCCTTACCNGAAACCTTGGGACCAAATTTCAGGTCCAGAAGTATGTTTTGGGGCTTGACGTCACAGTGCAGAATCCATTCCAAGCACTCTTCGTGGAGGTAGGCTAATCCCTTACCAGTGCCGACTGCAATCCCAAATCTTTCTTTCCAACCCAAAACTCTGTCATCGCTTTCTGTGAAAAGATACTTGTCCAGAGACCCGTTTTCAATGTACTCATAAACGAGCAACCTGTGATTTCTTTCCGCACAGAAGCCAAACATACGAACCAAATTGACATGATGGACTCTCCCAATCATACTCACTTCTGCCCAGAACTGATCATGGCCTTGTGATACTCCTTCCAGTTGCTTCACCGCTACCACCTCACCATCGGGAAGCACGCCTTTGTACACCGTCCCAAACCCTCCTTCCCCCAGTTTTATCCTGAAGTTATTCGTCGCTTTCTTCAATTCTGCAAAGCTGAAGTTCTTGAATCCTCCGGGGATCGCTGAGCAGCCTAGACGATCATAGCTGCCAGGACCCTTATATGCTACAAACATGTACCGCCATCCAAATAGTATGCAAACAAGCTCTGCGACACCAAAGGCAATTGCAAATCCTAGCGGATATTTGACATTGGCACTGCTTGTCTTATGTTTCTTGTATTTGACCGTCTTAGAAACACTGGGACTCAAAGCCGAACAGTTTAAATATAGCAATGACTGAGACACTGTAGTAGAATTAGAAACAGAAGAATCATTTCTTGAAACTTTGATATACATGTGGTTTTGCTGACCGGGAGATCGATATCCACTGAGAAGAAAAGCCTTTGGATAACAAGTTCCGGTGCCATCCATTTTGTAGGCAAAGCCTTCACATTGGCTGTCATTCATGCACGAACTTTTACAGGCTTCAAACGTGATCCCTGTTTGATAATTTAGATCGTAGCCATAATAATCTGTATGTGGAATATAAACAAGCTCTGTACTAGAAGCACTCAGTTGTTTATTGCGCTGGCAACCTTGGAACCAATCGGTGGAATCTTTCCTATGAAAACCAGGGGGACAGATACAACTGGGCTCCGGAGTGTATACGCAAAGACCGTTGATACCACAGAAGCCGTGAACGGAACACTGATCAGGAATTGCCATCCAGATAATGTTCCATATACCTGTCTCTTCCACCAAGCTGTATAGTCTCAGGTTTCCATCAAAGTCCAAAGTTAATCTTCTCTTGGGGCCTTCACCATAATCTGACGCCTGGAAGCTAAACCCGTCGCTTGACTGGAAACTGCCGAAGCCGTCCAATACCGCTTGACGGCTGTTGTTGTATGTGCTTCTGCCATTTGCAAAGTTTGGCAGATAAGGAGCAGGCCAGTAGTTGCTCGAAATGCCTGAACCCTCGTAAATTAGTCGAAGAACGTTATCGCTATCGAAATAGAGACGATAGTGGCCTTGGTTGATAGCGGACCTCCCTAATCTGGATATTAACTGCGATGCATTATTATTGAGCACCTGGAATGGAAGAAGAGTATCGGTTGGATACTTGAAGCTTTCCCACATAAACAATTCACTTGAAGAGCTGCGTAGCACCAGATTTCCCGTTTCGAGAAGAACAGCCTCCTTCACATTCCTGTTACTGGTATTGGTACTCCACACAACGCTACCATCTGCATCCCACAGACCTAGGTTTCCATCTTTCTCCAGATAGAGACGGGAATCTCTTCCGTTGACAGGTTCTTCTCTGTTGGCCACCCAGGCCACTGTTCGGTTGGGTGTGTGAGTATACCATATGGCAAAAGCATAAGCATTGGAACCCACACCATAAAATCCAGCAGAAAATGTTTCATTGGGAGAAACCAGGCAAGTTGTGTTCTGTTGAGGTGTGAGTGAAGAACCGAGGTTCAGCCGAACTTTTTTAGTGATGCACTGATTGTTGGAATTGGGAATTCCCGAAACAAGGCTGCAAGTGAAGAGAATCAACAAACATATAAGCAAACGCCAGTACACTCCCTTTCCCTTTGGTGCTTCCATTATGGGCAGGACAGCTTTGATATTAATCCGATCCCCAACTAGAGCTGACTCCAATTTGAGATACACAAAAATACTCCATGTAAGTGAAACTTTGGACAATTAGTGTCCCGAATGTAGATTCAAAATCCGTCAAACTGCCTGATCTCCGATCCGCTAGAAGCAACGGAATAAATGTGTCGGAGCGTGCCAAACTGTAGATACGATTTGAGTGACAGCTTATATCATGGCTGGTGGAGAATGTTCAAAACCAAAAACAAATCTTTTGGAGAAAACAGTAAGAAAGTGCCGGAGATCACTGTAGCCGCTCATAGAGCTAAATCTAGTTAACGAGGCCGAAGAGTTTATACCCTAATGAATTGGGCATCATGCACTTAGACATCAAACATGATGTGAGTCATCTGAATCAGAAACGTTATATTTTGCGTTTAACAATGATCGGTATATAATTTATCCTGTTTCTATAACACACGGCATCTTTGAACAAGCAGCTAAACGAACAAAATTGTGTAGTCGAACACGCAACCATAAGGAAAAGAAAGACGAGAACGCATCTGTCTTGTGAAATAGTTGTAGCATCAAACATGTACGTTCGGTCCATCAACAGGTACAGCAAAGTTAATGGTTGATTTCGCTATTGGTCAGTTGGATGAACCTCTTACGACTGAATTTGTATACAATAAATAAATAAATAAACAAAGAGCAGTAGTAAAAAACAATCACCACCTTTAGTAAAAAACAATCACCACCTTGTGGAATAAGTGTACAAATTTGTACAATAAAACCTTTAAGTTTTTAAATTTTATTATTGTACAAATCTTACTATTGTACAAATTTGTACACTTATTCCACAGGTAGAGATCGTTCTCTACTACTACTCTTCGTTCTTTTCTTTAATCATTCTCAGCAAATTGGAAAAAAACGGTTTTGAACAAAAATCACTTGAAAGCAGAAAAAAATGGAGTAAATCTTAGCTCTAAATATATAATTATAATCTGCTTATAATTATCAACTGCGGTGTAAAATTTCACGTTTACTTGACTTTTCTGCGTGGTGATTGTAACGGGGACGTTTGTCAATTCTTTTCACATGCCGATACGATTTTTTTTTTTAATGACGTGATATAGAGATCGCGAATAGAAAATTTAAAATAATGACATGACATAAATCATCACTTTTTATTACAAAATTTCTCCTTCTAGGATAACTTTTTATAATCAAAACAGTCGTCTAGACTCTAGAAGATGACAACGCCATTACTGGTACAAGTAATGAGAACGCCAGTACTGGTCCAAGCCTCTTACACATACCAGACGGAGTGGGATATGCGTTCACCAAATCGCCCGTTTTCTTTCACCCGGATTCTCACAAAACCACTTCATAACCAGCGGTGTCCTTGTCACGACCCCACTGCCAGGCCTGACATGTTGATGTTCATATCAAACTGCTGCCTGGAAGTTCGATTGTCAGGGAAATGACAAAAGAGTACACGCCACTCCATCTGTGAAATTAAATAATTACAAGGTGATCTGTCATGCAAGTTTGCACACGACTTTTTAATCCCTGTATCATTAAGACTCATTTCAAAAGACAAAATACCGCTCCCAATAATGGAGTTTTTATAGATTATAACTTAGGACATGTTTGGTTTATTTGTTTTTATACATCACAATGTCAAATAAAGAAAAGTAATGTTGGCGAAATACAAAATAAAAATGATTAGTTTAAAAGATGGATTATGAGACTTTTTACATAGAATTCAAAAGGTATATTTAACTTTATAATATGTATTTTTATTTTATTTTTTCATTTGTTAAGAAGAAAATTTTGTAGTTTAACTTTATAATATGTATTTTTTATTTTATTTTTTCATTTGTTAAGAAGAAAATTTTGGAGTTTAAGAGTGATTCGAACTTGCCAACAATATAATGTATGGTAAAATCAATATAATGTGGTAAAATTGAAAACATTAACCATGAGAGTGATTTGAATTTGCCAACAATAATATGTATGGTAAAATCAATATAAATTACTGTAAAATTGAAAACATTGACCATCATTGATTGAGTAGTAGGCAATTTGTAGTGACTCATTTTATTATTATTATGAGTCTATAAATTTGCTTTATTTACATTAACATCAATGGAGCCTTAGAGATACATTTGCTTCACCTTGTATTTGTATTTTTTTTTAATGGTTTATAAATAATATCAAGAAATTACTTAAGATAAAACATTAATAAAATGATCAAATGAACTTTTAAAGGCGTAATTTTACATTTATTTTTCACTTTGATTTTTTTTTAATATTTGATCTTAAAATATATGAATTATAACTTTTTTTTAACACTTATTATTCTTGTGTGTTGGGTAAGCTTATTTATTTTTATCCATGTTTGAGCCATTTTCAATTGTTTTGTTATGGCAAGTAAATATTTAATGACCATATGATATAAGCAACATCCAATGTTCTTTTAGCTTGAATGCATATTTCCATAAGTAGAAGTTGTTTAGAGAAACACTATGTATCTTGCATCATGCTTGCTTATAAGTGGTCTTTCCATAGTTTCAAGACCTTTACATTTATGTTGTCAACTAAGAGGGATATTGCAATTATTACACTGTTATTATAGAGTTTGAAAGTAGTGGATCCATGAGAAATTGTCCTTTCCTATTTTGATCCATTGTTTCCAAAATATTCCTAGCATTCACAAAGACCCCCCTATCAGAATGTTGCAAATAGTTATATTTACAACATTCATTCATTATCCAAAATACAATTTGACAACACTCCAATCAAATTTCTATATGTCCAAAGACTTGAACATGCTTCTTATATTGTTGATTGAAAATACCAACATCCTATTGTCTTAAGGATAGTAACCTTTAGTTTACCATTCGATGTAATCTTTTTTTATTATAGAATCCTTTAACCTTTGTTTCGACCTCAATTTCTCACATTCATTTCCAATCAATTTGGTCATTGGCCATTCAGCTAACAAAAATATAGACTTTCTTTGCACCACAATTTTTTTTACATAAATCACAAATTTGTTTCGCCTAGTGGCTATAATATTATGTTATATCTATATTATCCATGTGCACCTTGTTCAAGTTACAACATCATGAGTCATTCTCCAATCCAATCTTATGTGTTAGGATTAGGCCTCATGTGTTGAGGTAGAGAACCTGAGTTGGATTCAGGAACTTGGAGTAAATTCTTGGGTTAGACTCAAAAATGTCTAAGCCTTATTTGTAAAGGTTAATCTTCATGTGTTGAGGTGAATACTTTGAATGTCAAAGTGATGATGTTGTAGTCTTGTTAGACAAGGCTAAGGACTTGTGTGTCAAGTTGGATCCACATGTGTTGAGGTGGACCTCATGTGTAGAGGTGGTGCTTTGCATGTAGAAGCATTAATGTTGTGTGATGTATTACTAACCATGGTCACTCGAGATGGATGAGCTATTAAGTCTACTTTAGAGACTGACCACCTCTAGAGTGAATTACTTTAGCATATGAGCACTTGGAATCAGAATAATATAATATGATCACAACATTTGGCATATCTTCTTAGTATAATTGATATGATAGATAAATCAAAGTTAGAAGATATGGACCATGCACATAAGATAAGAGATAAATTTAATATACATTAAGAACAAAGAGAATTTGAGTTGCTAATGATTAAGACTTTAATTGATTAAAGAGAAATTGAATTGTTAAGCCTTAGTGACATTAGCAATGTATGCCTCAGTTAATTAAGGATAACTAATGATAATGTTAAAATAACTTTGTAATGTCTCCCCACGATACTCATTAGTATAACTTACTATGCAAAAATAAACATAATCCTCACTAGCTTTTACTAGCGATAACTCATAACATTGGATTCGATAAATTTCATAAGGTATTTCTTTTGGGTTATGAGGCTAAGGATTATGTTATGTATGAAGTTAACGTTATAATAACGTTGCAACCCACACCAATGACGAGCTTGGTCTTGTTGAATCCCTGTTGCTATGTATCTCCTTGCTCCATCAATCTAGGGTTTTCATGCATCTTGTTTCATACATTATCACCAACTCCTTAGTTCATACACTTTTTCTCATGTTACAGATGTACACAAAATACTACATAGAAGTGAACATCATTAGTGGATCCTAATATACATCCTTGTGGGGCTATGTTTGAATTTAATATACAGCCTTGTATATTCATAATTTAAAAGGATGGACTAAATATACAGCCTTCTATTTTTTAACAGATAGAGAAGGTAAAGCAAGATGACTATCTATCAGATTTAAGTAACGTTCTGGACCAACTGAAGGATATGGCTATTGACATGGGCTAGGAGATAGGAAGGTTTGCCCAAGTCCATATAATCTCTCTTCTTGTTAAAAACTTTAAGATGCCCTTCAAAATATTCCATAGAAGTCTATATTGCTTTATTTTTCTCATGACGATGTTCTAATTCTACACTCAGTTTTCTCTTTGTGCAATCTAGTATGTATGTTATTAATAATGTTCAAACATTTCATGCCTGAGATGTTGTGCAGACAAAATAGAGCAATAAATTATCTTGGTGATGATGTATCAGAGCTTGGGCTTCGAATCAAGGAAGAAAATGCACACATTCCTTGCTTGCTTGGCAAATGAACCCATTGCATTCTAGATTGGGAATCAATGTAGCTCCCATGTAGACCCCGGATTCTCAATCATTACATAAGGACTCAAAAAGAGCATCATGTCACTTAAAATAATTGAACCTAAGTTGAACCTAAGTATAGAGAGTAACAAACATTTCTCCCAACTACCCAAACTACATCCAATGAACACATTTAAAATCTTCTTTTACACAATCATTCCATCCCATAATTAAATAAATATATTTATTTATTTTCAATTTATAAACTTAAATTAATACTTTTACACCATCATTCCATCTATTTTATGAAATAAAATAAGTAAAGCACTATTTTTTTTCCCGAGTGGTCATTGTTATGACACAAGGTCTGTGTACTCAAAACAGATTAGTGGATACACCATCATACTAAGTATTTGATCAGTAATGATCATGGTACTACTCAAAACACAATAATATCAATGTACATTTAAATAAATTATAAGCAATGAGCATTCCATATATTCTAGAAGACTTTACATTCACTGCATAATTATGAAACCAATATTTTGTTGGTTTGTCTTTGTAGTACAAAGTACCTGACTTAAAACATGAAATTTTAATACCTTTTCACACATTATAACACATTATACAGTTTAAAATATAAAGAAATAGAGCTGATAAATTCTTCATTTCCAATGAGTTTTAATTTCATTTAAATATAAAAATCATCAAAAAAAATTAAATTTAAATGTCCATCTCACACGCTTAAAAATACATGAACAGATTATTGAACTTTTAAAAGATATAGAAATTTAACATTTCTACACAGTTTCCTAAGCGAAAAATATAATAACAAGGTATAATACATCCCAAACTAAAATGGGAAACTTAAATTATATGAGTTTAACATCATTGCACAATTCCTTATGCGAGAAATACGTATATAAAATCCAGAATATATTTTATACATTTGACATTAAAATTCATTGAAAATACATATATAATCCATATGAGTAGCATTGGATTTCTTAAAGAATCCTGGTTGAGTACAGGAAATAATTTGTCTTTGACAGATACAACTCGTGAAACTGTATAATTTTGCATAATTTCAAATTGGCTCCTGCTCTTGTCAGCCTATCACATGGATGTTACAGAAGAGAGAAAATCGGTTGCTGTCCTTGAAAAATGGATTCTCCTGCACAGTATATAAGCAAAAAGCAAAAACACAATACCACTCTAAAAAATAAATTAAAAAGATCTGTAGCATATCATCCTGAGAAAATAATGGAGAAATCCTAGGACATATCCAAAACAGAAGATAGAAGTTCAAGCCTCTCCGTCACACAAGATTGCATTACTCGTCTGTAAAGCCCTGGATGGTATAAGGTAAGGTCCAAATCTGCTGCGGAATCAATCAAAGGCAAGAAATTCACTAGCTCTCAAAAAGGTGCTGAAGAAAAACTGTACTTTGTATTGTGGTCCTCCTGAACTAAAAGTGTGAATGGTAAATGAAATGATATCAACATCAAATGGGGCACTGAATCAAGCCATTCTCATTGCATTCAGGGCACCTTACAAATAGGTTATCCCCGGTCACAAGCTTGCAGCTTCCACTGCATTCCAAGCAAGGCACAAATCTGACTACAGACCATCAACTATAATTTGCACAAACCCCAAATAAGCTCTCGAAAAACAAGGACGGCCTACAAGTTGCCAAGACATACTTGCTTCACTTTAATTTGTTAGCACTATATACGATTTAAGTAAACATAGACATTTAAAGCACAAGAAGAGTCTAAAGATTACAACAATTCAAGAATAGAAAAACTACACTTGTAAATGTAGCAGAAAAAAATTGTTATTAAGTGTGAATGCAATTTGCTTATTTTTATGAGACAACACCAGCATAGTTATACTGTAGTATATAAGACAAATTTTCAATGCCAACAACAATACTGCAATTCTGAATAATTACTGTAATTCTGTATTAGATCATTTTCTCTTTAACAGACAAATCAGGGATGGTTGTGGAAGAAATGAAATATTTTCAACAAAGTAGTGTGCTAATCAATTTTGGGAAAAATAATGAAGAATTTGATGCAAATTTTGAAGTAGTGTGCTAATCAATTTTGGGAAAAAGTGTGCAAAATTTGATGCAAATTTTCTATTGATCAAATATGGGAAAGCTATACCCAAAGAATATCAATTTACCGGGCATTTCAGAGTCGATGCACATTAGCAGAATGGTAAGAAAGCATGAAAAGTTGATCAATATGAAAGCTATTATTTTTTTATAGTAATTCTAAACATTTCAAACTAGCACAGTTATTTTTTAATAATTTATACAAAATAAAATTTGGAGAATTTTTGCTAAATGAAATTAAAAAATATATATATTATTTCAATTTACATAACCAGAAACTAATGAAAATACAAAAATATAACATCTTAGAAAATTAAAATTTGAAAACATTTTTCATTTTAAACAACAGAAAATTTACAGAGCTATTAATCTATAAATTTACATTTCAACTAAACTAAGGATCGAGAAAACACTAACTTCAATTTCATGCATTTTAATGGATGGCATGAAAGTGGAAATATATGAAGTTTGAATCATTCTTAATTGTCATCAAAACATTAAAGTATACATTATATAGTAACAAATATTGCAACCAACAATGGTAGATTTTGCACTGATTTACAACTGTAAAAAATGTACCAAAAAATGTAGAGTGTCCATGCTACAAAATCATTGTATGCTGGTATTTCAATTTCTAGTAGTGTAGCTTGATTGTATCAATCCAATTCAGGGAATAATGTCAATCTTGTTCTCCTTACTAAGGTTTCAAGTCCTAGCTTACCTGTCGTATTTTCATTAGCATCATTTTCCATTGCCCTGCTAAGACTAGTGAGAAGTTTATATTCTTTGTTTCATTTTCCATTAAATCTGATATGTTTTAATACGGTGGATTATTTTGAGGGAAAAGGGCATGCTATCCCTCATATGGAAGAGTTTGTAGTTTTTGAGAAGGAATTGAGAACCTGGGCACCATTGATTGACACCAAGATCAATCCAAAGCACACCTAGGTCGATGCACAAGAAGAACCCAAGATGCAATGAGAGATTGTTATTGGATAGCCATATCTCTTCCATTGCATCTTCCCTCGCTGAATGCTCCATGACTAAGATCATCAGTACACTATGACTGGGATCATCAGCACAAATTATGACTATTCTGGTCGGCCTAAAGAAGGCGATATAAATAAAAGCATAGGTCCCTTTAGTTTTAATTTTTGCTATTTTTTTTTGTTGGCTTGGACAATGATTTTTACTTTTAACAGTTTTTTGAAATTACTTATCTCATGGGCATATTTTAAATCATGATAAACTTCCAAATTAATATGTAATTTAAGAAAATGACTGGTGTCACTAGGCCTTGAGAAAATTTGATAGGCAAGGAATGCTTGGGCCATTGTTGAAAGAGGACATAGGTGACATGCTTTTTAGGATAAATCATAAAATATCACACGAACCATTTCAATTATATTTGGTTATTATTGGTAATTTATTTAACTAAATTATTTGGTTATTGGTCATCGAAATCCAACAACTTAGATTAGAATATTCATGGTTAATGATATTTAAATCAAATATTAATGATTAAATGTATTTGATTAGAGCTATAAAATGATAAAAACTCCTTCCATATTATGTAGTGCTCACACATGATGTCAAACAGAAAAAAAAGATCAGTAAGTAAAATAATATTACAAATACTAGAGAACATTTTCAAAACTAACATAACATCGCCACATATCGAGATGGAACCATTTTGGAATTAAAAAAAAATTACAAATACCGTGGATGGATCATGGCACACTATAGATGCTCACCATCGTTATCAAAACGACTTTACTTTTTCTAAACAATAATCATTGTATCATGAACCTACCTGTCCCGTGTGGAGTGGGATATGCGTTCACCAAATCGCCGTCCACGGCTAGCTCTTACTTCCTGGCTTGCTTCACAACTTGAATAGGATGGATTTATTGAAGGACGGATGGGTGGGAGAATAACCGGGAATGACTCTCGCTTGCTGGGATATTAACCGAGGGATTGCTTGCTAGATTGATGGGGATGTTTTCCACCGGACAATAGAGATGGATAATGTTATGTTCCCTTTAAGCCACCTGTGAACAACACGGACTTAACATGCGAGTCATTTTACTATACTAACGGGACGTATGGAACATAGCGAACCGAAACACTAGTTCACAAAAGCTGTTCACCGAAAGCTAGTCCCAACTAACTGGAATGACAATTAAAGCTTAACGCTATGGAAAAACATTATAACTGTTGGAATAGATTTACGAAATGCTGATCGAGATTTCTCTTGCTACTCGCTGGAAGAACCCCTCTGGCAGGCTGGTCGAATCCTTGCACCTTCGACACACTCCAGCAAACAGCGGTTGCCTCTTTCAATTGTGATGTTGGAGAGCAGTGTAACCTGAACTCTCTGGAAGATGCAGAGCGCAGAGAATGACTGAACTCGAAAATAGTTGAATGAACTCAGAGATGGGGATTCGGGAGGTTGATGAAAGCCTTAAAGTTTCCTTAATGACTACAACAGCCAAAGCAGCACTGTAGTTTGATATCGACATCAACATGTCAGGCTGCAGTTTGATATGGACATCAACATGTCAGGCCTGGTAGTGGGGTTGTGACAAGGACATCGCTGGGTTTATGAAGTGGTTTTGTGAGAATCCGGGTGAAAGAAAACAGGGCGATTTGGTGAACGCATATCCCACTCCATATCAGACTTTTCCCCCAAGAATATACTATCAGCTTATACGATTTATTTGAAGGAATTTGATGCTCAAATTATCATCAAAATTATATATATATATTTAAAAGATATATATATATATATATATATATATATATATATATATATATGTTTTATATGTTTTGAGTGATATGGATGGTTTAAAAAAATATTATATATAGTTGTAATTTAAAAAAAAATATTATATATAAATATTTTGAATTTGGTTTTGGAGTAATATTTAAAATTATTTTATTTTGTTAAGTGTTTTTTAGATCTAAAGAAACAAAGTCTAAAGGTTTAAAGACATTTTGCAAGAAAAAAAAAAGACATTTTTTAAGGGCCAACTTGCTAATGAGCTTTGAGCTTTATAGTCTTCCAAAATAGATGTGGTCTACATATGCGACAATTTCGCCCTCACTGGGAAATAGTGAGTTGCCCGACAAGAGACTCTCCGGTAGCCGTAGTTGTCACGTCATTGGGCCCTCCTCGTGGTCGGCTTGATAAAAAAAAATTGGCTAGCCATTTTTGACGATCCCCTCAACGTCGTCTGTGTTAACAAAACACAATCGTCGTTTCCATGGTATGGATGGATAACAGTCTCCAAAATTTCAAGATTGTTCAAGTAGCGATCAACTTCTGACTTTCAAGTAGCAGACAACTTCTAGCTTTCAAAATTTCAAGATTGTTTGAAAAACCACATGACATCTACTCGTAAATACTCTATCTGTGCATAATGTATGGTCACGGTTCTTAAATGTGTCAATTCTCCAATCGATTCGGGCAAATGTCTCAATTTGTCGCAGAAATGAAATGTCAATTCTTTTAAGCACCTTAATTTGCCGAGCGAAGAAGGAAACATTTCCAAGAAAGGGCATTGTAATTTCAGGATTTCCAAATTGTTTAACCTTCCAATAGCAATCAAAATTTATGGTAAGTTTGTATGGCACGAATTCAATTCTTCCACAAAGCCTTGATCTATGACTTGGAGAGCCAATGCTTCCATTCTTCGACAATTTGAAAGGTATAACCTTTCAAGCATCCTGATATTTTCAAATGTTCTGCTTGAGATTGTCAAGTTAGAGCAGCTCGCTAAAGAGAGATGTTGAAGTCGGATTAAATTCCTGAAAGAGTCTTGCAGATTTTCCAACCTGAAACAACCCTTCAAGTTAATATCTTTCGGGTTTGTTAGATTCCCCATAGAAGGTGGCAATGTCTACAAATCCCTACACCTAGACAAGTCAATAATTTCCACATGTACCATCTTCCCTATGGACTCTGGAACCCATAAAAGGGTAGCACTAATATTCAACTCCATTAACTACAAAGGTGCCTGCAATGCAATGCACTCTTAAATGTAAATATTTTAAATTGTAAAACCTGATGTTGATGCCTGAAAATTCCCAGGTAACAACAGTTAGGGATTCTCCCGAGTAAATGTTCCCAAATAGCTCGTTACTATTTGGTATGGGAATCCGTCCAGTTTACAGTCCGGCTATCGTAGGTCAAGTAACCAAAATAAAAGGTTTTACCAGTTACAGCCCAGTCCACCATGTATATTTTTAGTTTTTTGAATTTAAGTATGATATGCAAGTGCCTATCTAAGAACACAAATTGATAGAGAATACGAGGAGCGATCACAATGTGATGCGCAGGTTCTTGCCTCTTGTCTTAACTATCTCGCATCTAAATCACACACAACAAGAAACTAAAACTAACTATCTAACCTATCCCTAGGGAGAAATATTATCACTTATCAATGAGTAATGTATTTCTGCGCACGCATTAAAAAAATTCACAGATAGTTGTTACTTGTTTTAAAACACATGAACATTAATAGATAAATGAACAAAAAGATAGCTTATTGTTTATGAAAAGCCTTCATTACTCACAGTGGAAATTTCATAGAATAAACTAGAGTGCATTCATAACAAGAACATAGGTTCAAAGAGTTAGAACGATCTCATAGTTAATGGACATAAGCTTAAAACAAAATAGTTCACATTCAACAAATCCATAGCACAACATTTGAAACCTTCCACAAAGCTTTCTCCGACGAGAAACTTGTAATTCTTTATTGCAAAAGGAAATAGTTCTTCTTACAACATACTCTCACAAATCTATCTCGAAAAAAGTCCTCCTTTTACATCTAATTCTCCTATATTTATACAAAATAGCAAAACCTTTGGGTTGCCCTCCAGTGACCTTTGGGTTCCCCCAACCATTTAAATCCACAATTTTGTCTTTTAGTGAGTGTTGTACAATACGTTACATTAAACTAAAATTTAATAGCACTTTTATATAGAGGGACCAACTTGGTCGCCGATGAACTTTTCCCAAGCCTGGGCCTCTGCTGCTATCGATTCTGCTTAGTAATACATTGGTCTCTTTGAGATCCTATTGATCTCATACCTTCACACTCCTTTTTTCTTGAGCAAAACCTATGGTTCTTACTTTTCCTTTCTTCAGCCAACTCCCTTCTGCTGTGTCCTTTAGATGTGTCTTCTTTGCAACAATAATCATCAAACTAGGTCTGAAAAATATTCTAAATCCATCTGCAGTTAAAACGAAAAAATCATCATTAATCTGAACTGCATTCAAGATCATCTAACTTGTCAATAAAAAGTAAACCACACTATCAATAAAACTAATCATAAAATGTGAGGCCCTATACTACGTTCTCGTTGCGAAATCCTTAACTTGATAAAAAATTAGAAACCTCTGTCACCCATGGAGTAGGGTAAAGGCTCACAAAAACAGCGGGAAAAATACTAAGCATTGGGCGGACAAACTCCTCATCGGCGAATGAAAAAACTATATGTTAGATGGTTAGTTCACTAATCCGTTGCAACGATGGAAACCATATAGACTAAGGGTTCCGGGGCAACATAAAACGTTGACGAAATAAAGCACTAAAAGTTGTCGTCCAGGCATCGAAGATCGAAAGGACTAATCACAATGCATCGACAGAATAGTCTGTTAGAAAGCCATAATGGTGGAAAACAATCAGACTACGGCTTTCGTAATCAAATGAAAACTTCGGCGATCAGAAACTTTAATGACTACGGATCGGTGAGTTTAAAACTAAGCATCTCTGCAGTGTCGGTGAGATAAACAACAAAGCCTCTGAAACGATGGTGTTGTTCGAGACTAGAACTCCAACTATGATAAAATAAAAATGCTGAAAATCCAAAGAAACAAATGAAATAAAAGTGCATTAGTAAAAATAAGAACTGTCCATCGAGAATTTCATTACTTACCCTCCACAATGGCAGCTGCATAGAAAACTACCGCCCCGATTCAGACATAAATAAACTTTCGACAGTGATGAAGGAAATCATTTTTAAATCAAACGTCAAGTTTCATAGTCCAAAGCATCGGCACACAAAAAGAAGGTTTCTGAAAAGAAGAAAAACAGTTGACCTCAATTCAACTTCAAACGATCCAAAATGTAGCAGAGGGAAAAAACAAAGCTCAGCAATCCAAACACTCCCAAGCAAGATAAAATTAAAAGGAGGGTCCAAATTGTTTTTAAAAATTTGGGATAATAGTTGTAGCTGCAAGAATTGGCGACTACCTGGTGAATCCAGATATCTAGAC
This sequence comes from Pseudotsuga menziesii, assembly GCA_001517045.1. Classification (NCBI taxonomy): domain Eukaryota; kingdom Viridiplantae; phylum Streptophyta; class Pinopsida; order Pinales; family Pinaceae; genus Pseudotsuga; species Pseudotsuga menziesii. Next base: position 18,879 of record LPNX010083095.1, read on the forward strand.
AATTTCTTCCTTAAGTAACAGACTGTTTGACAATAAAACCAACATGTTGAATTCTTCTAGATGTCTGGATTTCCCAAATGGAAAATGTATGTACTTTTAATCATTGATGATAGTCCAATTTAGGAAAATGGAAACCACGATTTCAAAGTCAAGATAACTCTTTTGAGGCCAGGAATATGAGTTTCATTTTTTACCTCTGTCTTCGGGTAGCTTCCAGCTTGGACACCACAGGATTGTAACATATGGTAAACAGAAATTTCATTTGTTCCTCATTCACATGACATTTTGCACTTTTGTGCTTTTGGAATTTTGTGTCATTTTTGAGTCCTCTTGCATGCCTTTCTTTCTGAATTTTATTCAGGCTCCTCTATCCATAGTGTCCTTTTGTGTGAGATATGTATTTAATTTTCAGCTCACGAACGGAGAAGAACTTTGTCAATTTTGTACTCATATGGTTCAATACTTTGTTTTGATACATATTGCTTTCTTAGGAGATTTTTTACTCTTATTTGCCTTTTGGTTTTCAATTCTTGGCATGGGATTATTTATATATAATATAATGTTTACCTTGCTTCCTTTCCATGGGTCTTTTGCTGTCACCCCCTAAGACATTTTTGAATGTGAGATGGATGGAGCCTCGAAATAGTATTCTAGACCTTTTGATGTTGAGTTATTTTACAAGGATTAAGTAGGACTTCAATGTGTTCATAGCCATTTAGGAAAAATGCTAAACTAGAAGAATTTATTTTAGATTAAATCAATAGTACACAATCTTATGACAAAGGATCCAGAATTATGATGCTCTCCATGCAACCAAAAGTTTGCTTCTTTTATTGAAATCAATCAAAATCTAACTAAAAACAAAAATAAATAAAATAAATAAAAAACAAACAACCCAATGAGTTTATTCATGTACAAAACAAAAACAAAAATAAGGAAAAATAAGGTTTGAGAACTAAACCATTAACTGGTAAGTTCTCTTCCCACCCCTGTAAATATTGCAACTTGTAGGTTGAGGGGGAAAGCTTTGTTGCAATCTGAAAAGGGCCTACCCATAACTGTTGAAACTTCGTGTGTTTCCCCTTTTCATCATGTGGGTGATCCCACTTAAGAACCAGATCTCCCACTTCAAATTCCTTTTTTCCAACTTTATGTTTATCAAACCACCATTTCACTACTTCATGTTGATGCTTAAAACATTCTTTGGCTCTGGACCTAGACTCTTCCACCTTCAATAGATTATAGATTCTAATTTGTAGGATTTTGTTATCTATGCCTCTAGACTCCTGAGCTATTATGGAAGATGGTAGCATAATGTTAGGAGGAAGAATAGCTTCTTTTCCATAAATGAGGGTATATGGTGACACACCTAAGGAATTCTTGGGTGTGACTCTATCAGCCTAAAGAGAATTCGATAATGCTAAATGCCAACTTCTCTAGTTTTCTATCACAGTTTTCTTTAAGATCCTAATTAGATTCTTGTTTGTAGATTCTACCAAACCATTTCCTTGTGGGTAATAGTTTGCAGAATAATGCAACTTGATTCCTCTTTCATGAGAAAATGCAGTTAATATAATAGAAGAAAATTAAGTAGCATTATCAAAAACCAAGGAAATTGGAACCCTAAACCTGGTCATAATATGATCTTGTAATATATCCATGACCGCATCTTCATTCACTTTATGTAACGGAATGGCCTTGACCCATCTAGTGAAGTAGTCAGTTGCTGTCAAAATGTATTTGTGTTGTAAGGAAGAATTTGGTTTTATCTCTCCAATGATATCAATCCCCCATTGCTCGAATGGTTCTGTTATCATCACATGCTTCAATGGTCCTACTGCTTTGGCTTGTCTTCCCCCACACCTTTGTCAGATATCACACTTTCTGACATGGGCATGCGCATCCTTGAACAGTGTGGGCCAATAGTATTTGGCTCTAAGAATCTCATGGGCTGTTGTATCTTTGGAAAAATGACCTTCAGCAGGCCCATTGTGTAACTCTATTATGACCTTCTTTACATCTTCTTTCTCTAAGCATCTGAGAAGGACTCCATCATAATTCTTTATGAATATTATTCCATAAATAATTTGATATGCAGCTGATTTAAGGCACAATGCTCTTAGCTGTTTGGAATTCCTATGTTCTGGCAACAATCCTTCCTGAAGGTAATGAACAAGGTCTCGGTACCGGGAATCTGGAGCTGTGAAAAGAGGACATACATTCATCATATGTAACTCAGCTTCATTGTCCCAATTTTTTTCTTCATTGTTTTTACCTTCAGCCATTAGTTTTCACAGTCCTTTCCCTTTAACTATGCATGCTGGTTTGAATTTAAGGTCATATTCTTGTAAAGTTGTTGCCCAGTTGCCTCTTCTTTCTCCTAATTATTTTTGTATAAAAAGAGACTTACCTTCGTCCGGTTCTTAAGTATGTACGACCTGAATTGTTTTACCCCTTTGAAAATTGCATAAGCTTGTTTATCAACAGTTGGGTATTTCAATTCGGCTCCCTGCATACCAGTGCTCATAAATGATATTGGATACTCATCTCCCCCATCTTCCTTTTATGTAAGCACCGCTGCTAATGAATCATCAGATGTGAAAGTGTACAAAATAAAATCCTTTTCAAAATTTGGAATTTGAGAGATGGTGCATGAGGAATAGATGTCTTTATTTTACTAAATGCATTCTTCTCTACATCAGTCCACTTGAATTGTACACTTTGTTTCACCATTTGCTACAAAGGTTTAACAATTTGAGCGAAATCTAGCACAAACCTTCGCACAAAATTAATTGTCCCCATGAATGATTACATACATTTTTTGTTATGGGGTAAAAGGATCTATCTATGGCCTTTATCCTTTCTAGGTCTATGGAGATCCCTTTTTTAGAAACAACGTGACCCAGTAGCTTTCCTTCTATAACCGCAAACACACATTTCCTAGGATTCAGTGAGATCCCATATTTTCGACAACACTCGAAAATTTGTTTTAGATGGAATGCATGTTCTTCTCTCTTCTTTTAAAATATCGTGACATCGTCGAGATATACTACAACAATACAGCCAATCAGACTGTGGAAATCTATATCCATATCCCTCTAGAAAGTAGCTCCAGCGTTGATATGTCCAAAGGGCATTCTTCTATAAGCAAAAGTTCTCCACTTTGTTCTGAATGTAGTTTTAAGTCTATCTTCTTCAGCTACTAATACTTGATTATAGCCAGAGAATCCATCTAGTAATGAAAATAACTCAGAACTTAAAACCATCTACAATATTTGTTCCATGGGTGGGACTGGATAGTTATCTTTATCCGAAGCACAATTGAGGTTTCTAAAATCTACACATAGCCTGATTTCACTGGATTTCTTCCTCATTGGCACCAAATTCGACACTCATTCTGAATGTATGAATTTGAATATAATTTTAGCATCCAATAATTTTTTCACTTCACTGTGAATTAAAGGTTCCAGTTTTGGATGCATCTTCCTCAAAGGTTGTTGATAAGGCTTGACTCCAGCTTTGATAGGGATGACATGTTGTATAATATTCATGTCATATGTTTTAAGCTCTTCATATTTCCAGGAAAACACATCTTTGTATTTTTTGAACAAACTAATGAACTTATTTCTTTCACCTGGAGAACAACACTTTCCCAAATTTACATATCTGGCTTTAACTTCAGTTCCCAAATTTATCAGCTCAAATTGTAAGGATGAGCTGTGAGTTTTGACATTTGCTGGCCTTTTGAATTTGTTGTCTAGATCAAACATTCACTCTAATGTCCTGACTCCTTTAGGAATAAAGTTGTCGAATTTTAATTCAGCTTGGTGTTCTTCATCATCAATTATTGCTCCTTTGAAGGTTTCATCATTCATTAAACATTCCAAGATGTGTTCATCATCATCAAAAACTCGTATATCGGTAATCATGTCTAGAATTGAAGGCCTGAAAAGTAATTCAATAGAACATCTGTTATTTGAAGGTACAAGCCTTGCAGCTAAGGTAGCTAACAAGTCAGCTACCGCATTCTTTAGCCTAGGAATGGATACAATATTAAATGCATAAAATTTTTAAGCAAATCCCACACTTCCTTCTGGTAAGCTTTTAAATGAGGTGAAATGCAATGTATCTGATTTCGAATTTGCTTTACAATTAGTTCAGAATCCCCATACACTTTTAGATTTTCTACTTTTAATTCAATTTCTTTTCTTAGTCCCTGAACTAATGCTTCATATTCGGTTGTATTATTGGTACATTCAAACTCTAATCTACATGAAAGAAAATGTTTATTTTTCTTTGGATCATTCAGGACACAACCATCTCCTGATCCTTCCAAAGTTTTAGATCCATAAAAAAAAGTGTCCAAAAACTATCTACTTCTATTGTACTTGAATCCAAAACTACATCTAAAACTAAGTCTACTATTTTACAGTCAAATTCATCAGCCCGTGAAAATCGAAGGAGATTGGGTTGTGTGTCTGGTGTACCGCTAGCTTCTACTACTTGATAATTTCCTGGTTCAAGTTCAATAAAGTAATTTCCCAACATGAAATTCACTGGTTAAATCTTACCCTCCAACTGAGTAACATTGTGCTTCATGTGGGGTTCTCTTAATACTTTTATTTGATTGGGACTTCCCTTATGAGGCAACCACAGATGTGACCAATCTAATGCAAGATATCCATTTAGCTTTGCTGACCAATCTTGACTCAAAACAAGTCAATAAGCCTCAGGCATGTCTGCTACTACAATATCAATGAACTGACATACCTTTTCATTTGAAGATAATCGAATCAGAAAATTCTCCATTTCACCAATTACCTTCACAGCTATTTTTGTCTAACTGAATAACCTGCCAGGTAGATGGTTTAGGTTGTCCATTTATCTTCTTACAGACTAAAAGTGGCATAACATTGACTGATGCCCTTGAGTCTACTAAACAGTTGTGCACGTTATGGTTGAAAAATTCAAAAGTTAGGAGAAATGGTGGGGTTTTGCATTTAGACTTGCCTCCCACACTTGCTTCACCAATTTATTCTTCTTCAGGTTGGTTGTCAGTGGGAAGCTTTTCCTCTGGTACTTCAAGTGCTTTTAACAAATTTTCTTTCTGCTGAGGCACATTACACATTTCAAACAGTGAGATATTTGCCTTAGCCCTTTTAATATCTTCCACAATATTATACTCCATCTTATGTTCTTCGAGATTATTCTTTACATTATCAATTTTCTCTTCAACAAGCTTAACAGGCATGTTGAATTTCTTTGGATTTTGACTCATAATGGTGAATTCAGGTATTTTATCAGCTGTGGTGCTCTTCTGAATTTTCTTTACATTCTCTTGAAGTCTCTTAATTTTCAGGAGTATTGACCTGTCTTCTTTTATCAAAACCTGACTTCTTATTATCACGTTTGTTTTCGATATCTCCTCCTGTTTCAGATAACCTTCTTCTTCGGTATCAAACATCGAGATACAGTCCCATAAAACCAGAGCATCCTCTTCTTGTTTTTCTGTGGGCTGCTTTTTTTATTCCTCATCAGCTTCTGTTAGTTTGGAATCCAATAGCTGATTCATTACTAATGTCATTGAATTGATCCATTGAGGTCAATTTTTTTTTCAGAATGAGGCTACTGATGAAAGGTGAAAAAATTATCCATACCCACCTCAGTTAAATTCATTGATGCTGGACTGTGTGGAGGAGGCTTAGATTGATTGTTGTCCTCTCTCCTTTTATAGTAAGGCTTATAATATTTTTGAGCTTCCTTTTCCTTTTCCAAATCTATTATTCTGTTGGATAGCTTCTGCATCATCTTCACCATCCCTTCAAAGTCATGTGATTTCTCATCCTTAGGCTTAGTCAGTAACAACGCATTCTTACCAAAAGTTTTTTCTCCTGACTGCTCAGGATAATATTCTATGCTCTCTTTTTCAGCTTCTACTCTCTCAGCTTCTTCATAAGTTTCTGACAATGTAGGTTTGACTGAAATCTTGGAAAACATGGCCAATTCAAGCCCTAGAGCTGAAGTATAGTATTCAATCAGAACTTTATCAGATGGCTTATCAGCTGCAGAAAAATTCTTTAGATAAGTAGCAAACCTTTGAGTGAAACTATGCACTTTTTCCTTTCTTTCTTTCTTTAAAGCGCATAACCCTTTAATTAGAGCTGCATGAGTTTTTTGGATTGCATATTTACTTCCAAATATTCTTTCAAATGTATCCTAGTCTGTGATTGAGTTTGTAGGTATAGCAAAGTACCATGAGGCTGTTGCTCCTTTCAGGGTATGTAGAAACAATCTGCAGACTACATCTTCATGTTCTCCAACCCATAGTCCTTCTATAGCTAAGTAAAAGCTTTGCAAATGATCATCTACCAAAATATTTTCACTTGGGTCAAACTTAGGAAACATTTTCTCAAAAGCTTGAGGCAATTCATGCAAAGGACATGTTAGGTTTAATGGTGATCTAGCCCTCCAAGCCGGTGGTGGATTTGGTGGGTTGGGTGGCTGATTTGCATTTACATTAGCCATGATTCTAGGTGGATAATGAGGTGGTGAATGAACAAGGCTATGAATAGGTGAACAATAAGGTGTACTTGGGCCCAACTGATTCAGAGGTTGAACAACTTCCTATAAGGTTGTTTCTACCAGTTCTTCCAAATATCCAACCAATACTGCGTCTTCCAATATAGGGCGGTCTTTCTTCTGATATTTAGTTCGAGGTAAGTTAGGGATAATCAGTAATCCTCCAATCTTCTTCACATATGCCCTAGTAAATCTTCTTGGATCATCAACTACTTCGTTATCGATAGAATACAAATGCTCTTTACCCTTTTCTTTAGGAATTGGATTGGGAAACAAATTGCTCTTAGAACTATTACTGGTGGAGAAATTTTGAGGAAATAAGTTTCCGGCCAGCCATGCACTGGTTGCCCTGTTTCTAGCGCCAAAAACTGTTGATGCCTGGAAATTAGTAGGTAACAATAGTTAGGGATTCTCCTCAATAAACGTTCCCAACTAGCCTGTTACTGTTTGGTATGGAGAATCTGTCCGGTTTACGGTTTGACTACCATAGGTCAAGTAACCAAAATAAAAGGTTTTACCAGTTACGGCCCGGTCCACCATGTATATTTTTAGTTTTTTGAATTTAGGTATGATATGTAAGTGCCTATCTAAGAATGTAGATTGATAGAGAATATGAGGAGTAGTCACAATGTGATGCATAGGTTCTTACCTCTCGTCTTAACTCTCTCACATCTAAATCACAAGCAACAAGAAACTAAAACTAACTATCTAACCTATCCCTAGGGAGCAAGATTATCACTTATCAATGAGTAATGTATTTCCGCGCATGCATTAAAAAAAAATCATAGATAGCTGTTACTTATTTTAAAACACATGAACATTAATAGATAAATGAACAACAAGATAACTTATTGTTTATGAAAGGCCTTCATTACTCATAGTGGAAATTTCATAGAATAAACTAGAGTGCATTCATAACAAGAACATAGGTTCAAAGAGTTAGAACAATCTCACAGTTAATGGACATAAGCTGAAAATGAAATAGTTCACATTCAACAAATCCATAGCACAACATTTGAAACCTTCCACAAAGCTTTCTCCAACAGGCAACTTGTAATTCTTTATTGCAAAAGGAAATAGTTCTTCTTACAACATACTCTCACAAATCTATCTGGGAAAAAGTCCTCCTTTTACATCTAATTCTCCTATATTTATACAAAACAACAAAACCTTTGGGCTTCTCTCCAGTGACCTTTCGACTCCTCCAACTGTTTAAATCCACAATTTTTTCTTTTAGTGAGTGCTATACAATACATTACATTAAACTAAAATTTAATAGCACTTTTATATAGAGGGACCAGCTTGGTCGTCGATGAACTTTTCCCAAGCCTGGGCCTATGCTGCTATCGATTTTGTTCAGTAATCCATTGGTCTTTTTGAGATCCTGTTGATATCAGACCTTCACGCTCCTCTTTTCTTGAGCAACATCTTTGGTTATTACTTTTCCTTTCTTCATCCAACTCCCTTCTGTTGTGTCCTTTAGATATGTCTTCTTTGCAGCAACAATCATCAAACTGGGTTTGAAAAATCTTCTAAATCCGTCTGCAGTTAAAACAAAAAATTCTTCATTAATCTAGACTGCATTCAAGATCTTCTAACTTTTCAATAAAAAGTAAACCACACTATCAATAATACTAATCATCAAATGTGAGGCCCTGTACTGCGTTCTCGTCACGAAATCCTTAACTTGATAAAAAATCATAAACCTTTGTCACCCATGGAGTGGGGTAAAGGCTCACAAAAATGGCGGGAAAAATACTAAGCATCGGGCAGACAAACTCCTCATCAACGAATGGAAAAACTATACGTCAGATGGTTAGTTCACTAAGTCACCACAACAGTAGAAACCATATAGACTACGGGTTCTAGGGCAACATAAAACATATAAAGCACTAAAAGCTGCCATCCAGGAATCAGAGATCGGAAGGACTAATCACAACGCATCAACAGAATAATCTGCTAGAAAGTCGTAACGACGAAAAACAATCAGACTACAGCTTCTGCAATCAAATGAAAACTTCGACGATCAGAAACTTTAATGACTATGGATCGGTGAGTTTAAAACTAAGCATCTCTGTAGTGTCGGTGAGATAAACAACAAGGCCTCCGAAAAGGTGGCGTCGCTCGAGACTAGAACTCCGACTATGATAAAATAAAAATGCCGACAGTCCAAAGAAACAAATGAAATAAAGCGCATCGGTGAAAATAAGAACTCTCCATCGGAAGTTCATTACTTACCCTTCGCAATGGCGACTACATAGAGAACTACCACCCCGATTCATACACAAATAAACTTTCGACAGAGATGAAGGAAATCATTTTTAAATCAAACTTCAAGTTCCACAGTCCAAAGCATTGGCAGAGAAAAAGAAGCTTTCTGAAAAGAAGAAAAACAGTTGACCTCAATTCAGCTTCAAATGATCCAAAATGTATCAAAGGGAAAAAACAAAGTTCAGCAATCCAAACACTCCCAGGCAAGATAAAATTAAAAGGAGGGTCGAAATTTTTTTTAAAAATTTGGGAAAATAGTTGTAGCTACAACACTTGCTTATACCAAATTCCAATTGTTAATTAAGAACAGAGAAACACAAAATTTATTTAAAAAATGGGGATTTGAATGTACCTCATTGTCAGTGTACCAAAATGTCTCCAGTACACCCTGTGGGGGAAGGCAGTGGAGTGCCTCTCTCTTCAACAATAGCACTAAAAACTTAACTAACAGTTCAAAATACAACTTACAGGAAATTTGTACTTTGATGGCTGCGACTCACTGACGGGTGTGTGCAAGAAGTTGAGGGACCTTTTAGATGTAATGGTGGAGTGAAGTCAATCACTCTTAATCCAAAAAAAAAATCATCCCAAGCAATCTCGAACCTACTAAGCCTAGTCCCAAGGCTACCAATAGGCATGTCAACTAGGATAGTAAAACAAATCGTGCCTCAGTTTTAGTGAACAAAATCGCATGCGCGATTTTGTTCACTAAAATGGAGGCACGATTTGAAAAGCCTGTTTTTTTTAAAAATAGGCCGAGGCCATCTTTTTCTCCTCATCGCGTGGCTATTGGACAACGTTGGAGCAAATATCAACTGGGCGAATGTGTTTTTGGGTGTGCCAAATCCCTCCATCTTCACCTTTGGATAAACCTCCTATTTGTGAGGTATTTTCATCATTTCTTTTCATGTTTTTTTCTCTTTGTTCGTCAATTTATTTGCCCTAGATTGAAAAATTAATCCAAATTAAATTAAATTATGGCCAATTGAAACAAAAATCCCAATGGAAACAAGAACCCCAATGTAATTGGCCAATTGAAACCAATTCCCCAATTTAATGATAAAAATTAAATAATTTTGATTATTTACCAAAATTCATACCCAAAATTCCCATGCCCAATGGAAACAAAAACCCCAATTAACTAAAAAAACAAATGAATTTCACTATTTCCATATGCATATTCACAAGGATCCTTGTGGATCCATACAAAAATCCACAAATATGCAAAGTTTGTCAAGCACATTGCAAGTTTGCATAAGTAATTTACATGCCCAGTGTAAACCAAAACCCCAATTAACTCATAAAAAACAAATGAACTTCACTATTGTGAATCCAAACCAAAATTAACAAATATGCAAAGTTTGTCAATTATGTTGCAAGATTGCATACACAACTAAAAAAAATCAAGTAGAATTCATATATTCCCCTAAAATACATAAACAAACATGGTAAATCCCTTACCTCTATCCGAAATATCGAAGTTGCTCTTCCAAGAACATCAATAAACACCTTATAATTTTTATGAACTTCTCGAAGTTGCTCTTCCAAGAACATCAATAAACACCTTATAGTTTTGATGAAACTTCCCAATCCAAGTGTTGAAATAAGGTATAGAAACTTCCCATGCTTTTAACAAATATTTCATCTTGAACGAAGGGTACTTTTTGGTTAAGGTCAAGACAACAAAATTCAACAATATACTCTATGAATGTGAAGATACATAGGTAGGTTTAGGTATTTGATTAAACATGCCAATCACATACTATCATACATGGTATAATCCAGTGGAACCCTTGCAACCATAAAATCCATAAAGCTCTGCTAAATAGATTTTGGAGTCCAAAAAACATCACACTACAACAAATAATTACATATCTAACAAAATCATTGCCTATACTAGGATTTTATTCATCAACAACACATTATGCCGCCTATTCTAGGTTCTAGTTGTTGCCTCAACCCGCAATCTTGGAGCTGGTCCTGCAAAGGAAATAATCAGCACCTCACAATTTCAACAAAACTTCATAATCCAAGCCTTAAAATAAGCTAGAGGAGCTTCTCAATCAACATATGCACTCAAGACACTTTATGTACACATGCATGTACTTAAAAATTGGAATTAATACTTGAATTTAGGACATAGATATGAAATGAAAAAATGTTAAATGTTTATTCCTTACTGTAAAATTCAAGATCAATTTTTAAATTTATATGATATATTTAGTTTATATGTCATTAGTTATATAGTTTTCAGTGCTTAGATATGTCATTATATCATGTGTTTATATTTCTAATGATATTTTATTTGTATTTATGATTGCAGTGGCTACTATGGATAACAATGTGGAGATACTGAGGTTTATTGCCCATTTGAGAGAGATTGGTTCTACTTGGAGGGGTGTAGATGAGATCTGCATCTCCTTGCCAGATTCTTTGTTGTCTATTGTTGATACGGTCGCAAGATCGAATGATGCTTTGTATAGCATCGCATCTTATAGGGAGAGAGGAAAAGACAATAATATGTTGATGGGTTAAGTTACAATGAGGTAAAAAAGCTCAAAATAACAAAACAATACATCTATTCATTGTTTAGACTGCCTGGGATGGATGACATTCTGGGGATCAACAGGACACATATTTCTATTGAGTGGTGCACCTTTCCACCCATCAGAGACAATTGGATTGATAGGTAGTACATGGTTTTTGACATTCCCCCTCATAACAATAGGTAAGTATTGATGTACATCCTCAAAAAATTGTATGCAGAGTTTGTGATGGGGAAACATGTCAACTATTTTGACATGTTGGGATTCCAAGGAGTTGGTAGGGGGATGCCCCAATACCGACCCCATGCTAGGCATAGAGATTCCAATCCACAGACACCTACACCTCATGCCTAGCTATCGAGGGCAGACATCCCTCCTACACATGACATGGTTTCCCAGACACAGGAGGCATTTTTTACTCTAGCTGAAACGGTCTCTCGACACACGACCACTATTGACCAAAGAGCACCCTCTTCCTTTGCTAGTGTATAACCACCAGCTTCTGGTGGTGGAGGGACACCTATTGGTGGGGATAGAATGACATCCCATGTGCCTTAGAGCGAGCCACATGTCTGCACATCGTGTGGGGAACCCTGTTATGGTCCTGGACCAAGACATGGTACCACTACGATGACTGGTGGTCAGGTAAAGACATTGTTTTAAAACTCTGTTATTGTTCAATTTTTTATTTTTCCATACTATATGTAACATATTAAAATATTCGTAACATATGCAATATTTACACTTGTAGGAAATTGATGCCTCTCACGAGGGTGGTACTCCACCTGGTGTGGTTGTATCTAAGGCCCAAAGAACCACCATTGAGGTAATATTTAAACACTTGTCATTTTGTTATTACATATAATTTTGTTAATGCATGTGTTAGTCTTGATTAATTTATCAAATTGTCTAATATTTACAATTATTGAACTTGCAGGAACCCCACTTAGAACATGATGTTGGAAACGTTGATATCAACGACATAGTCCAAGGTGGAATTTACAATTACTTGAATAATGTAAGTACATGGGTTATGACTGAATCTTGTTCGAATTATTTAAATTTCTTACTGTACACTCCTTTATAGATCTCTAATGTTTATAATTTGTAAACTTGCAGATGCTATTATCATTTGAAGAGGGGCAAGAAATTGATGGAAGCGGTCACTCCCATGGTGGAGATAAAGGGGTAAGTATATTACAACATGTTATTTTTCAGTACATATTATTCCATCAATTCAAATCCATGTCTAACTATGGTAACACTTTATGAGTGCAGACGTCATCGCAGATCCCTGCACCGCCTCTTTGGTTTGGATATCCCCATAGTCCAAACATAGATAAGGGGGTTGTTTACACCAGATGAGGTCCCTCTTCCTTGAACAGAGCGGATGTGCATGAGGATAAACCTACTCATCCCACGGTAATGTACACACTTCCAATGGCAGTTGTTGGTTATCTATGAATTCACTTCACAAGTGGTTTTTCTTAATGTTATTTTTGCATGTTTATAGCATCAGGATGTAGATTCATGCGTGCCAGGCCTTAGTGGGATTTTTGATGCTGCAGTCAATGCCGCATCTACAATAGGGATAAGTCACACTAAGGTACATCTACTAGAATATTTGTAATTGTACATTTCATTTGTATTGTTTATGGACATGCATGTTGTCTAACTATTTAATCATTTGGTGGATGTAACCACACCCTGGTCCATTAATGCATGCAACTGAGGTTGATGTTCAACCTACGGCTCCTCTTACTACTGAAGAGTCCCAACATAATCCCCTAGAAATGGTTTTTTTGGTGAGATGTTCATTTTTTACATAATTGATTAGTACTTTCTAATTAATGTACATGTTGATAATTCTTGAGATAATTGACATATTTTTTTTATTCGCAGAGAAGCATGGCAAACAGGCTCTCTAAAAGGTGGAGAACAACAGAGGCACCTATAGCCTCGACACCAGAGGAACCTATGCCCCCGACGGATGTAGTGATTCTTTGTTTTATTTACAATTGAGCCCTATTTTAAATTTTCAAACTTTGTTATTGATGGATAGTACTAGTTCAGTTACTTGATCAAGAAATATTGTCATTGATTTGCAGTCGCCAGAGATGCAGAGTGGTCGTAGACAGAGCCAAAAAGAATCAAGGTTCGGGAAAAACAAGAGAAAGTTAGATTTTTGATGTGTTAGTCCAGGACAAATATGTATTTTTATGTACAATCTGGAGTTAGACTATAGGGGCGCAGTCCAAGACAGATGTACTTTTGTTTGCACATGTACATCAAATATGTTTTTGATACATGTACATTGACAGGCCATAGATTGGCCTTCTATTTTTGTATTATAACTTTCATGATATAAAACATATTTCATATCAAGGCTCTTGAGATATTCATGGTTCAGTCTTTTAAGTGTGATTATACACGTGTGGCGAAGAATGTTTTTATGTGTAATGTTCCCAATTTTTTATAGATTTTACGATTGCATGGAGATATCAGTTATAAATTTGAGAACAGTGCATAATTACAATATTACGTAATGACAAAAATGTATATTTTAATTGTTTTTTACCACGATCCAATTGCATATACAATGTCATATTAACAATGTCAAATTTTATTCAAAAAGATGGAACATACGTCTAATACACATAAGCACCCAACACAGCTAAGCAACTGATCCAACTTGGTGGAATACAAAAGCACCTTACCCACATAACAACCTAACAAACATTTAAAGGATGCACGAAGTTGACACACTTAAGTGATGCACCAGTGTGGTCTACAAAAATAAAATTATTGTTTGGCATGATGTCTTTCATCTAACGAATACATGGGATACACATCAAACCTAAAAGTATTCGAGTATTATAAGGTTGATTCAAAATAATGGTTATGACTATATCTTGCACATTATGTATGTCCTGCACATTATTTTATCATTTTGTTAATGTACATGGCATTTGATGAATGGCCTCGAGTAACAACTTTGAAAGAGATGAAAGTTATGTGTGATTTTATTATAGTTTAAATTGATTAGAGAAGTACTATTCTAAATCTTGTTTTATAAATTCATGTTTATGGAGTATTATTCGAAGCACTCATAGCATGAAGATATATATATTTTCTAATAATGGTGTAATAGAATGGCCACTTGTTTCTAAACATAAACATGTTCCATTACATGGTTACTGACGTAATGGCATTGTCTCCTCCTGCATTTCATCGTACAAATGTTCACATCTCTTGGATGAGGGGAATATCTACAATCGCCTTCAAGCTGACCTTTATGTGCAAAAATTTCACATTCACTTACTGAGCAAAAACCCTAGTTTCCAAAATTGACAAAAAAATGATCCCCTGTCCATGGACCCAGAGTAGAGGGCCACTCTAGCACTATCTCTATGTACTGAATCCAATGGAGATGGCGGTTCATCGATCCGAGCAATAGTCATCATCTATGGAACGTTGAATCCCACCTCCTACAGGCTTTTAGGGACACTTGTTGAATCCCTAATTGAAGCATAGAGTGGAAACCGTGCATCAGAAAGGGATTTTAGTGGGTTGTGCAAGTGTGTTTAGGAAGGTTCCATGTGGGAACACTAGCCACACATTCACGGTCAAGGAATTTGCAAAGCCGACCCATATGTGCAGAAATTGGAGATTCACTTACTGAGCAAAACCCTAGTTTCCAAAATTGACCGAAAAAATGATTCCTTGTCCATGGACCCAGATTAGATGGGAACCCTAGCACTATCTTGATGTCCTGCATCCAATGGAGCTGACAGTTTGTCGATCTGAGAAACGATCATGATTCTATGGCATGTTGAATCCCACCTCCTACAGGCTTTCAGGGACACCTATTGAATCCCTACCCAAGGCATAGAATGGAAACCATGCATCAAAAAGAATTTTCAGTGGGTTGTGCAAGCATGTTTAGGCATGTTTTATGTGGGAATGCTAGCCACACCTTCATGGTCGAGCAATATGCAAATTTGACCCCCATGTGCAAAAATTTCACATTCACTTACTGAGCAAAACCCTAGTTTCCAAAATTGAACAAAAAATGGTCTCTTCTCCATGGAACCAAATTAGAGGGCCACCTTAGCACCATCTCAATGTCCTGAATCCAACGGAGCTGAAACTTTGTCGATTCAAGCAACGGTCATGATTCTATGGCACGTTGAATCCCACCTCCTACAGACTTTCAGGGACACCTGTTGAATCCCTACCTGGGGCATATAATGGAAACCGTGCACCAAAAAGGGATTCTGGTGGTTTGTGCAAGCTTGTTTAGGCATTTATTATGTGGGAACGCTAGCCACACCTTCATGGTCGAGAAATATCAAATTTTACCCCTATGTGCAGAAATTGGACATTCACTTACTAAGCAAAACCCTAGTTTCCAAAATTGACCAAAAAAATGGTCCCTTGTCCATGGACGTAGATTAGAGGGCCACCCTAGCACTATCTCGATGTCTTGAATCCAATGGAGCCAACGGTTTGTAGATCCGAGAAACGGTCATGATTCTATGGCACATTGAATCCCACCTCCTATAGGCTTTCAGGGACACGTGTTGAATCCCTACCCGGGGCATAGAATGGAAACCATGCATAAAAAAGGGCTTTTGGTGGGTCGTGCAAGTGTGTTTAGGAATTTTTTATGTGGGAACTCTAGCCACACCTTCATGGTTGATCAATATGCGAATTTGACCCCCATGTGCAAAAATTTCACATTCACTTACTAAGCAAAACCCTAGTTTCCAAAATTGACCAAAAAAATGGTCTCTTCTCCATGGAACCATATTAGAGGGACACCCTAGCACTATCCTGATGTCCTGAATCCAATGGAGCCAATGGTTTTTCGATCTGAAAAACGGTCATGATTCTATGGCACGTTGAATCCCACCTCCTACAGGCTTTCAGGGACACCTGTTGAATCCATACCCGAGGCATAGAATGGAAACCGTGCATCAAAAAGGGCTTTCGGTGGTTTGTGCAAGATTGTTTAGGCATGTGGTATGTGGTAACGTTAGCCACACCTTCACGGTCAAGCAATATGCGAATTTGACCCCCATGTGAAAATATTTCACATTCACTTACTGAGTAAAACCCTAGTTTCCACAATTGAACAAAAAAATGGTCTCTTGTCCATGGAACTAGATTAGAGGGCCACTCTAGCACTATCCCGATGTCCTGAATCCAATAGATCCAATAGTTCATCGATCCAAGCAAGGGTCATGATTCTATGGCACGTTAAATCCCACCTCCTACAGGCTTTCAAGGACACTTGTTGAATCCCTACCCGGGGCATAGAATGAAAACCGTGCATGAAAAAACTATTATATTTAAAGGTTTCAATGATCTCACTACATGCACACTAAATTCAAAGTTCTTGCTCATGTAATTTAATAAAAATAAGTGCAATACAATGTATTTCAAGGTTTCAATGAACTCACTACTTGCACACCAATTAGATATATATAATTAAAAATTGTGAGTTTGGATTCATTAAATTACAAGTTAAGTTAATGCTCAAGTGTAATTTAATAAAACTAAGTGCAATACATGCTTCAAATTTCATCAACAACCAACATCACTATTCAACAAACTTCATGCACCCAATGACTAATCACTCAGCATTAAAGGAACTACAATAGAATCCAAAGACCGAGAACCAACTTCATGAATCAACATGATTTGAAGCATAAGTCCACAGGATTTGAAAAAGTTGAGTTGGACATTAGATTGATTTTGAATTGAGTTGTGACAGTAAGATAACATTAGGGTTAGGATTAGGGTTTCCTTGGTAGGGTTATGGTTATGGGCCATGCATGTTAACCAATAAACCCTAGTTAGGGATAGGGTTTTCCAAGTTTGGCCTTCATTGGCATGAAATGCATTATCTAGCTTTGGCCCTTATTTGCGTGACTGCATTGTCCCCTACTGAGTGAAACCCTAGCTTCAGAAACCACTGTAGATGGAGGTCACCAGGAAATGGATAGGAGGGAGAGTATTTTTCATTTTTTGAGTCACCGTGGATTCAGGTGCGGCTCGTCGTCGTTCTCGTCGTTTAGCAGGACTTCTGACTTCTACATCTCCTCATTCTTTGGGAGAGAGAAGCAGACAGTCCATTCGGACTGATACTCACATTGATTCACACACAATGGGAGATCATGAAGATGAAATTCCTAAGCTACCTTCTTCATTTCACGAGGTTGAAAAAGAAGACATTACCCCTGCATATGATCCTTCACCTGATATACCTACACACTCTGGGTATGATCCTTCACACGATGTATCTACACACTCTAGGTATGATCCGTCATCCTCAGGTCGCCGGTATTGGATGCCAGGTGACGAGACTCA
This sequence comes from Pseudotsuga menziesii, assembly GCA_001517045.1. NCBI lineage: Eukaryota > Viridiplantae > Streptophyta > Pinopsida > Pinales > Pinaceae > Pseudotsuga > Pseudotsuga menziesii. Next base: position 36,650 of record LPNX010083095.1, read on the forward strand.
TCATGAACCTGCAAGCACTAGTTATGGTAGTTATGATATGTCTGGTATTCCTACACATGATTCGGTATTGTATGCTGAGACGGAGTTTGAACCTAACACTATGCTTGGGGGCATTCATAGTCACTTCTATGAGGAGAGATTTGGGAACTCGAGTCACATTACACCCTCCTTCCCAACAGTGGAGGTCACATTACATATTCATCCTAGACCTAGTGCTAGTGAACCTATTCGAATACCAGAGCCTAGATGAGTAACTATAGGGAATACCACTTATGTGATTTCACATGTCCCTTCATCCTTTATTCCTAGTTCTTCAAATGCTATTCCTCCCCCACATTCACGTGGTCCTTCGGGCCTGAATGTTGCTATGAGTCATGTGCATACTGCTGCTATTTGCGTTATTTTGTCTCAGAGTCAAGTACCTCCTGTTGTATCGGGAGGTCGTATTCCTACTTTTGGAGGTCATACTGCTATTTTCGAAACATCTATTCCTACCTATGGATTTTCTCATGGGATATCTCATGGGGCTTCTTATGGACCATATTATGGACCGTAGTATGCAAAAATTATTCACCTTATGGGTTCGGGTATCAACAACCCACTTACTCTCTGAATTATGGCTTTGTAGCTCCACATAGTCAAGGTACACCACATTGTGGTGCTTCCATGCCACCCTACATGAGTCAAACGGGAGGAGGCTACTATGGCCATGGCCATGGTGGTTATGGTCATCAACCCTATGTGAACCAAAATTATTAGGGATCACCTCATAGACCTGCTCAACCTAGGCTCCCTTTCCTCACAATGTTAAATCTTCCTGACTTGTTGAGACTAATGAATGATCCGGTATCTTATGACCCAGCTTGGCTGGCTATCCCTACGAAGCTTCCCTCGGATATTCCCAAGTTCGAGGGAAAACTAGGAGAATATCTAAGTGAACATGTTACTACATTTCACCTATGGTGCTCTTCTAATTCCTTACACGATGATTCAATCCATTTAAGGCTATTTCAACGCACCCTCACCAGGCCTGCCACGAAATGGTACATAGAGATACCTAGGGGGGCATTCACTTTGTTCGATGACCTAGATATGAATTTTCTCAACCACTTCCAGCACCCTCACCAGGCCTGCCACGAAATGGTACATAGAGATACCTAGGGGGGCATTCACTTTGTTCGATGACCTAGATATGAATTTTCTCAACCACTTCCAGTGCATTATGATGTTGGTATTGAACTCTTGTCAACATTTCAGCATGATAAATCCATGCATATCTCAGACCATATACAAGAGTGGTGTAGACGGAAGAGATTGATTAAAGCCTTCATACCTCCGAAGTTTCTCCTCGAGTGGTTCCTTAAATTGTTACTACCTTATATAACAAAGGATGTTTCTACATCCAGAGTTCAGAATGAGGAACAAGCCATTTTTAGGGCACAGGAATTGGACTTGATTTATGCTCAGTTCGGTTTGTTATATGAGATCATTCCTAATGCTCCGCGTTCTAGTTTCGACCCTAAGGTCAAACCGGGACCACATGCTGATGGCATTGTTGGTTGTATGAGTACCAAACCTGTGGATTTGATTGTGAAAAAGGTCATTCAATTATCTATCTACCAATCTACCTCGGGACAAGCCACAGCTTCGTCTCAACCCACCCAAATAGTGACTGTGCTTGTGGTACAATCATTAGACCAGAAGGGTAACTAGCAACTCGGAAGGAATAAAAGGAAGGGTAAAAACAATTGTAAGGGTGGGAATAAGAATGAAAATGCCAACTCGAATGACAAGAACACCCGAAATGCTGGGGGGAATAAGCAACCTAAACGTAAAGTTAAGTTTCCTTGCAAGTTGTGTAAGGATGATCACCTCACTCACTTTTGCCCTTGGATAGAAGAAGCCTTGAGATTCATAGCGCATGTGCGGCTGTGCTAACCAACCCTTTACCTCATAATAAAAACATGAACTCGAGGACCCATGATCAATCTGGTGGGGATCAAGATCCCCTGGAGGCTTGTAGTGGTCAAGGTTGCATCAATATGGTGCGTACTGCTAAGATTGTGACTCGTGCGAAGGACTATGTTTCATCACAACCAAACCTTGGAAAGGAACTTGCTCCACCTGAGAGTCCTTTGCATATTGAAAAACCTGTGGATAAACTTGAATTTTCTCCTCGTATTCCTAAGGGAGTACTTAAGAGTTCAGGGCACAATCCTAATGCCCGAGCCGTCCAGAACTATTCTATTGTCAAGGATTTGAGCCACACTCCTTGTGTGATGTCTGCACTTGAAGTACTTCAGAGTTGTCCTTCGCAAAGGAAAGTGTTGCTTTCTGCTCTTGGTGCTAATGGTGATAATTCTTCCTCTGTCATCAAATTTGAAACCATGGGACTTTAGCCTTGCTTTCCTTACTATGTGTTTCTCTTGATTCACGTAAAATGTCTTAACATGATCGTCAAATGCACTTTGATTGACAAAGGTGCTACTGCTTCCGTTATGTCTTTGCCATGTTGGAAGGGTTTGGGTTCCCCCGAGTTGTCTAAATCCGCTACCATGTTGACTTATTTTGATGGAAGATTGTTTCGACCGCACGAAATTATTCCTTCTCTTAAGGTCCGTTTGGGAGGGAAGACCATTGCGATAGAAGTCGAGGTGGTTGATACGCCCCTTGACTACAATTTGTTGCTGGGAAGGAATTGGATGTACAGTATGCAAGCCGTAGCTTCTTCTCTATTTTGAGTTGTATGCTTTCCGTTTAATGGGAAGATAGTTACAATTGATCAAACATCATTCAAGAATCCACCTGTTACCGCATCTTTAGGAACTTCTATCCCGATTGTCCAGCACTCTCAGCCGACAACTAGGAGTGTGGGTGTTGGTATGTATCCATCCCTTATGGGAAACTTTAGTTGTCCTACACCCATCCTTATGATAGGGTCTAGTTCCGGTGAGGCTTCATCATCTGTGAGATCGGTGTCTTTTCGCACAAACTATATGGAGGATCCTTTGATTCTTCCTACACCGAATCCTTCATGTGAGTCCATCGAAATGGACGTGCCGTTGCCTGTAACTATGATATCATATCAAGATAATCATGGATCTGTTGTGGTGCCTAGTCCTTCCTCTTTGCGAATGGAGGATGAGGACCGTTATGTGGTGCCTGCATGGGCAGTGTAGTCTTCTCACACACATGACTACCTTGATAGTGTTTTTCCTTCAAATGAGGCTATTATTGAGGCTATGTCTAGGGTTGAGCCACCTTGGGAAGAGTTGCATCATATATCTTATTTTTTTCCTAAGCTTGAAGTTTTGGAGTGTGAAGACTATAGGGATATTCTTAGTTAGAGAATTGGTAGTACCATGGTTCTGTTAACTTCTCCTGGTTTGATGGCTGATGGAAACATGGAAAATATATCTCCTACAATTCCTATCAATATCTCTCACGATCCTGGCAAGATTGAGAATATCTATATTGGGGTAGAATGTTCCCATGCTGATATTCAAGAGTATACTGAGCTATTCAAAGAATTTCATGATGCATTTTCTTGGTCATATGAGGGAATGTCGGGTATTGACCCTCGCATTGTTGAACATGAGATTAAAACTTATCCCAATGCTAAGCCTGTTCGACAACGTTTACGTGCGGTGAATCCTAGGAAAGCAACCATGATTAAGGCTGAGATAGAAAAGCTATTGAATGTCGATTTTATCTATCATGTTCCCTTGACGGAGTGGGTTTTAAACCTTGTTCTGGTTGATAAGAAGCAGGGAATGATCCGCATATGCACTGATTTTCATGACTTGAATCGTCCCTGTCATAAAGATAATTTTCCCACACCATTTATCGATCAGATTTTGGATGAGTGTGTGGGAAGCGAGGTATTTTCTTTTATGGATGGCTTTTTCGGATACAATCAGATACAGATTAAACCCGAGGACCAACATAAGACTGCTTTCATTTGTCCTTGGGGTACCTTTACATATTAGAAGATGCCCTTCAGCCTTAAAAACATCAAAGCCACTTTTCTGCGGGCTATGACCTTGATCTTCCATGATCTCAAATCAATTATTGAATTCTTTTTGGATGACCTTGCTGCTCATTCTTGTATGAGAATGCATCATTCCTACCATTTGATATTAGTGTTCGAAAGGTGCTTCCATTATTTGGTCAGGTTAAATCCTCACAAGTGCATCTTTTGCATGAAGTATGGTCTCTTATTAGGGTTCATTGTCTCCAAAGAGGGTATAAGAGTCGACCCTTTAAAGGTTGAGGCAATACTTTAATTGTCTCCCCCGAAAAACATTAGACATCTTCAATGTTTTCAAGGCATGGCAAACTTCTTATGGAGATTCGTCGTGAATTTTGCCAATTTGACTAGAGGATTTATGCATCTTTTGAAGAAGGACACTACCTTTTGCTGGGATGAGTGAGCCCAAGAGTCCTTTGATGCACTTAAGCGAGCCTTAGAATCGGCCCTGGTGATTAGTCCACCTGACTATAGCCGTGACTTTCTACTTTATGTGGCCGCGTCCATGGAGATGATTGGTATGGTTTTGGTTCAAGAGGATGAGGAGCTCCAGGAGCATGTCATATATTATATAAGCTCAGAACTTATAGATGCAGAGATCCATTATTCCCATGTGGAGAAGATTGCCTTAGCTACTGTTCATGCGGTTCAAATACTGAGACACTATATTCTTCTTCTCCAAACCTTAGTGGTTTCCCATGTCAATCCATTTCAGTTTGTCCTCATTAGAAGGATGATAGGGGGAAAGTATAATAAGTGGATTGTCATCCTGCAAGAATTTGATCTCGAGTTTGTCTCAACAAAATTGAATAAATCGTTGATTTTTGTAGAGCTTTTATATGATTTCCCAAGTGAGGAGGAGGAGGCTTGTGAAGATACATTTGTCAATGAGCACATCTTCTTGATCTAAACTTTGGATCCATGGTATGGAGACATTATCACATGTTTACAAACATTTAAGGTCCCTACTCACCTTTCATGAGATGAATGATGACTATTACGTCATGTTTCTAAGAATTACCTCATATTGGATAACACATTGTACCACCGTGGGATAGATTCCATTTTATGTCGTTGTTTAACTCGTGAGGAGGCTGAGCTTGTGCTGAATGATTGCCATGGAGGGGCGTGTGGTGGTAATTTATCTGGGATTTCTATAGCCCAAAAAATATTGAGAGCGGGTTATTTCTCGCGGTCGATCTTTAAAGATTGTGTTAATGTAGTCAAGAAGTGCCACCCTTGCCAGGTGTTCGCACGTAAAATGCGCTCATGTCCTGCCCCGTTACATCCAATTATCACCGTCAATCCCTTCACTAAGTGGGGGCTTGATTTCATGGATTGCAACCCAGCTTTAGCTGGGGGGGTCATCATATTATCATGGATTTTGACTACTTCACGAAATGGGATGAGGTTATGCCTACAGTTAAATTCGACGGTGAGACAGCCGCGCACTTCATATTCAACTAGATTATTAATTGGTTCGGTATTCCAAAAGATCTTGTCACTGACCATGGTAGGAACTTTTAGAATCATATGATAGAAGAGTTGGCCTCAAAGTTAGGGCATAAGCAAGAGCATTCTTCTTCTTATTACCCTCAAGCAAATGGACAAGTTGAAGCAGTGAGAAAATCACTCAAGTCTATTCTCCAACAAACCGTCGCACAAAGCAAGACCAATTGGCATATTATGGTATATCCTTCTTTGTGGGATTATAGGATTGTGGTTAAGACTGTCATTGTTTTTTCTCCATATCAGATTGTACATGGAGTGGAGTCCGTAATTTTGGTTGAGTGCGAGATCCCTTCGTTGAAGCTAGCCATAGAGCTCTTACCGGACACTTCTCCATTGGAGGAATGTTTGGTCCATTTCCATTTAGGGCAGCTTGATGAGTAGCGTTAAGATACTTTAGTGGCTCTAGAAGTGGATAAGCATCGCGTTAAGGTCTAGTATGATAAATCTGTCTGTCCAAGGAGGTTTAGTGAAGGAGATTTGGTCCTTTTGTGGGATCAAGGTAAAGAACCCTTGGGGGTAGGAAAATTCAACCCCATGTGGCATGGTCCTTATGTGGTTAAACATGTGTTAGAGAAAGGCGCTTATGAGCTAGTAGATTACGAGGGGATGGCCTTGGCGGATCCTAGAAATGGGCTCTATCTTAAAAAGTACTATGCATGATTTTTAGCTAGGGATGACTATTGTATATTATTGTACAACATTTTTGCATAGTTAGGTCTTTCTTATGGTGATCGGGTTTGTTGATTAGCTTTTGTTTCTTATTGTAGATGTCAAGGGAGTCTTCCATCTATATAGGATTCGCATATGGTGCAAGCTGTCACACTCAAAACTCAGCCTCTGCTGCTTGGGTGATTTATACTCCTATGGCTTAGGTATTGTCTTCAGGAGGCATATGTTTACGGCCCTCTTCAAACAATGTTGCTGAATATAGTGCCATTATCGAGCTTCTACGAGATGCCATTTTACATGGTGTTGTCTCTCTTGAGGTATGTCTTGATTCGAAGTTAGTAGTGTCATAGCTTAATGGCTTGTATCATGTTAGAGATCCAACATTATTATGGAGATTCTTACATGTGAGATTGTTAGAATGACAATTTGAAAACATAACATACATACACATTCGAAGAAATTATAATCAGGTTGCTGACTCATATGCTAACTACGTGTTATATTGGAATTTGTTTCATAGACAATAAGCTCATCACAAACATACATTTTTACACATGTAAATAAATAAACTGATCATCATAAAAGTTTTTCATTAAAACATCCAAAATGTGGTAATACATAGTGTCATAATACAAAAATGGGGCTCTCGAGCCACCAAAATATAAACACATGATAGTACAAAATGTATCACTCCCAGGTATCTTAGCTTGGAAGGAGGAAGGGGGTTCTAATCATGGAATGTCACCATGGATCTAGCTAGCTGTCTAAATAACCGCACCCATTCTCGTGGCACACCCACCACCTGACCTTGCATGGCCTTAGGCAGGTCCTCGACCTGTGCCATGGGTACCCTGTGTGTCAGCCTCATGAAGTTGGTATGAATGCTTTGGAGCGTCCGCTCCGCATCCACACCTGTAATGTCATCTCCTCTTACCCTCCACCTATGGTGAGGGAATCCTTCAGGCCATCGTGGTCCTACATTTGCATATATATGATAGGATGTCACTATGTGTTGTCAGGAAAAAACATGTCTTTTTGATTCCATATATCAAAAAAAACAAAAATTAAATAGCTCAAAATATTTTAAAAAGAGGGTTGAGATTCATTACCAATGTCACCATATGCCGATCCTGGTGGTAATGGAATGTCGGGGTCTCTCCATAAATCTATCCCCACATAGGGGTAATCATCGACGGAAACTATCTGTTGTCGCCACCATGGAAAGAAATCAGCTGGATAGGGGTTGGACACCCTACCTCCACCTAGTATGCACATCGCATCTTCCCAACGTCGTTGGGCCGGATTTCAAACCCTATGAAGAGGAACGTCAACTCTAGGGCTCAATCCCAGAACATGCTCAAATAAAAGCATGCTTAGTATGCTACTAAAACCAATGTTTTGTACTCTTCCCATATTGCACTCATTGAGCTGGTGTTTCATGTTTCCCAGTAGTGTAGTGCTCCAATCGTACATACTGGGTCTCATGCACTCCACTACATAGAACATCAGAGGCCGCGAGGCCTGGTGGAGTTAAGCTAGCCCTGCTATCCTGTCCAGTGTCAGTAGTATGGCCTTTAGGCCTAGCACCTGTATGGATTTAGTTGAGATATGACTCCTGACCTTCTTCGTGTCTAGATAACAATACATGGCTATGTACTCATCGATGGTGAGGACACCTCCAGGCCCACGAGTTCGTAGGTTCACCACTTCCCCCCGTCGGAAAATTCCAGTAATAAAGTATATGTTCTCCACTTCTATGGTGAGGGACATCCCATCGATCTAGAAAGACTCTGAGTTAGGATCCCTGTAGTCTACTAGCATCTGCAACAGTCTTGGTTTGGCTCTTAAGCCACCAAGACACCAAAATTTGTAGAGCCCGCATGCACGAAGAGCCTGTTGTGCCATTAGATCACCACGTACTGCTTCTTCTACATCCCCATGCTCACGTTCTCTCCATTCTAGAACCATCCTACATGTTTAAATCAAGTTTGGGTCATTAGAAATCTTTAAAAAACTTGATCGTGGCTGCATATGCAACTTTTTGCTAAACAACCACGTATGTACGCGACTTTGAGGGATTTTTCCGCGTATATCTAGTCCTATACGCGGAAAAATCCTCAATTTCTGGGTGGGCCGAGGCACACACTTTAGGGTGGGCTAGAAATCCAAATTGACCATGGAAAATTGAAAATTTTACATGAAAATGAAAGAGCAGGGCATGGGAAATTACCTAGAAAAAATGGTGGCAGATTCCGTCGGTTGGATCTCCTGGAATTCGCGTTTGAAGTTCCGAGCTCAATTGGGTAAAAATTTCAAATGTTATATAATATTTTGAATTTTTTACTATTTATAGAAATTTTTCAATTTTTTTCAAATTCTTACCCCCCTTTTTATAGTTTGGACCGTTTCTAATCCTTTTGGACCATTTTTTCACTAATATATGATGTAGGAGACCGTTTTGAGAGCTGTTTTGACCATTGTTTCACCCATTCATGCCGATTTCAGGTATCATGTCTAAATTGGCATATAGGTTAGGCTTCACCACTGTTTTCATTTTGCATGAACTTATGATGGTTTCATCATAACCGTAGGTATGAACCCATTCTATCCTGTCACGGAACCTTCTTGTTGTTTTAGAAGTGGCATGATTTGAATGGTAGAGCTTGACCTTACATGGGTACCATAGTTAGCTCCTTGTTTGCATTTGGTGCCCATGCTGACAATTTTGTCCTTTAGGGTGTGGGAGTCCGTTGTATAGTATTGCCATAACATTTCACAAGAGCCTCATACTCCTCTTGATCGTTTGCTGGCCAATTTCCCCAGGAATCCCTTATGTCAAGTTGTAATTGCATTATCATGAGCTTTGCTTTCCTTATTGAGCCTTATGCCAGCTTCCCTAACTTTGAGTATCGGCCATATAGCCTGACCTTGTCTCATGTCTAGCCATGTAGAGCCATTTTATATATCCTTTGCATCTTGATTCCCTATTTTTACCGGGAAGGGACTTTCCCCCGAGTGTTTCTATCCTACACATGTATCCTTGCATTGAGCATAGGTATGTTCCACTGTTTGGAACTAGTTTGTTCACCCATTTGACACTCGTCTCCTCATAGTATGTAACTTTAAAGCAATTTTATTCTTTTTTAAGTTTTTAAAGTATTTGAAAAAGTCCAAAAAAAAATTAAAAAACCAAAAAGTCAGAAAAGGAAAGATATTACCTTTGGCAGCAATCGAGTCATGTCACCTTAGAATAGAACACTATATATCACATCCATTGTTTGGGTTAATAGTTTTAATTTAGGATATGTACTCATTTATTTGAGTTTATCTCCACCGATTGGTTAAGCTTCTAGTCCCTATGGAGCCTTTGTCGATGCCTCTTGTGTCGCAGAGATGTCCCAGTTTTGCATGTCGAGTCTATGCTGCGTATATTCAGTCACCATTTGTCATTATGCTCTTGTTCGAAGGAATTTGAAACCTGAGTCGGCCATTCCTCATTTATCTTGAGTTCACATGTCAGCCATTGCCGGTATAGTTACTGGTTCATGCACCTTATGATCGAGTCCTTCCACATCATACAGCTTTGCTGAGTACCTCATGTTAGATGATGGGGGATGCCTTAATGCTCTCCTTCCAGCGGATTTCATCCCATCGAATTCAGATCATTTATTCTGGGATAGGAATCTAGAGTCATCTTTGAGTGCCTTGAGACTTGCAGCCATCAGTGGAAGGTTCTCTCGCCATCGACAGTTTTTTGGGAATACATCAACGTCCCCTGATCGATGGATTCTCTCAAGTGTTTGACCTCAACACATTTATTCACACTTGTTAGTTTGCAATCTAGTACCTTGACTCCCATTTTCATTATCGGTGGGTGATATCGCGTCTGTTAATGGTATACATCAATGATCGGTAATCAGATGATGGACTACTATGTTCAACCTCGACACCTCTATTCACATAGTAGGACATGTACTCGTAGCGGTGTGTGTAGAAGACCTTCCAGATTAGTGGCATCTCTTATATGCTACCTCCTTCATCGTGCCAGTGTTCATGAGATTTCAGCTCTCGTGAATTGATTCCAGTATACGTCAGACATTTCCAGCCATTATGGAGATCTTGATCTGTTGTATATCTTCAGTCTTCATAGAGATCAGGATCATTTGTATATCTTCATCATGGAGATTTTGATCTATGTATATTGTATATGGAAATGACCACATATGTCATATTGTATCATGCCTATTCATGGCCATTGTACTCTTATGTATCTGGGACTGCTATATGTATTTGCAGTTATATGAAGAGTTGTATCATTGTGTGGTGCTGATTGGATGGCTGGTTCTTCCACTAGGTTCTTCATCACTTCATTTTTGGGATGGACTTATAATGTATTTCGGCCATTGTATGACCCCTCTGACCTCACACATTAGGGGGCATTTGTTATAGCTGATTTTACCACACATGGTGAATCACACTTTTATGGCCATCCCTGTCCCTATGTAGACTCCTTAGACCCCATGGACCATTTTTGTTCCTTTGATGTTTCCTTGATCATCCCTAAAAACATGTAATAGTTTCCATATGTGACTTTTAAACCCTTTATCGTGTATATACATGGATTTGACCCCTAAAACCGCGTACATCAGGATGTGTGCAATAGGCCAAATTCTTTTGGAGTTTTCCTTGATGTGGATCTGATTCACTTGTCTCCTGGCCTTCCATATGCCTTGAGATCGCTCAGATTTGACCTTTCATTACCCCATTGAAGAGCTATATAAGGAACCCTTTGGATACATTGAAGGCATGAGGAATTGAGAGCAAGATAACTATAGTCCATTGTTGCCGGAACTTGTGCTTGAGTTTGCATCCCCTTTGTCCCTTGGAGCAATTTTGTGTTCTTCCCAAGCTTATATTTTGCTTGTGAGCTTGCTATTGAGAGATGGAGGATTGAAGTGGTGGAGGCCCAAGTGGGGACTCGGTTTCTTTGATTCGCAGACGTGCCGATAGAGGTTGTATTCATTGTAATCTCTAATTTTATATTAATAGAAATATCTTTTCCTGTCCAATAATGTGTGTTTGAATGAATATTTTATCCATGGATGATTTCAAATGCTTATATGTTATTGATTATATATGCTAGAGTAGAGCTAACACAATTATATATAGTATGCTTGTCTTGTTTATTGAATGTTGAGGAAGCAATTTATCAATTCAAGCTGAAGTTGGAAAGCTCAACAGGGATCTACATCAACCATACATAATAAGGTACAAATTGAGATCCTTTAGTGTTATCTATTTGGTTTCTCTTGCATATAGGAAATGATTGATTTTTGGAGTTAAGCTGTCTGTTGTGGTACCCAAAGCCATAGGAATTTCTCTCCGTAACAGTGTGACTGCATTGTCCCCTACTAAGCGAAACCCTAGCTTTATAAACCACCGTAGATGGAGGTCACCGGGAAATGGATAGGAGGGAGAGCCCCCCCCCCCCCCCCCCCCCCCCCCCCCCCCCCCCCCAGCTAAAATCCCATGTCATGAATCCAACAGAATCGACGGTTCGTCGATCGAAGGCCTAAGAATTGATCTATGGTGAGTTGTAGGTCACCTCCAGATACCATTCAGGGACACCTGGTGGACTTGTGCCCAGTGCGCAAAAAACCTCACGGAGCCGCAATTTTGAATTCCATCAATTCCTGCTAGTGTGTTTGGGCATGGGAAATATGGCAATGCCAACTGCATCCCCACTGCTCATGGCTTTCTGTGCATCAATGACTTAATGTTACTTTTGGGTTGTCGAGCTATCTTTTCTAGTATGATGTTTTGTTTCAGGATTTTTATAATACATGATCAATGAGAAACATGAGTAAATGAGTTTATTGTTATCTTTTAATTGGAAATTAAACTCCTTAATAAAATCGTATCTTTTAATTGAAAATTAAAATATCACAATTTCAATTACACCAATGACCCAACATGTCAACCTCCCAAAATTTTCTATTATGCATTACATGAAACATTAACCTTTCGAAAGCATGAGAGGTTCCAATTTTTTTTTGTTTATTAAGTTTATCACTTAATATCTTCACATGCATGATTTTGACCTACTTCACATGCATAATTTTAGCACATGTTACTTTTGAATACTTCATATGCATAATGTTGAAGCATGTTACTTTTGAGTTGTTTGTGTCAATATTAGTAGGTTATTTTCTTCCACTTCAATGTTCAAAAAAACATAATCAACTAAAAACAAAGTTAAATAAATCTCTTATTATCTTTTATTATCTTTTAAGTAGAAATTAAACTTCTCAATAAAAAAAATGAGATGAAATTCCAACACTACTAGGCACTACCCTTTGGCAATGGACATGCAGGTATAAGAGGTGAGTTGTCAAGAAGGAAATTATACAAGCCTTAAAACATAAGTTTATCGTTGTAGCATCTTGTTTCCATCATCCTAGTTGTATATATCAGCTGAAAACATTGACAATATTACCTACTTGAAAAATTAGGGTTTTAGTCCTGTAAGAGAGCCTACAAAGAACTTTGATAGGTATGAACTACAGAGGTACATGTATGCATTCTAATGTTATGTATATGATGTGAATGAGATCTTGAAATGATCATATGATTGATATATATGGTTTATTGATCATATGTAAAATTTGGCATGTTCATTAACTTGACATACAAGAGAACTTTTGGCATATTTATAAACAACATT
>LPNX010083095.1:65938-81456 GCA_001517045.1 Pseudotsuga menziesii
ATGTTGTTTCTTCTTTTGTGGTATCTTGCTTTATTTGAGAGGAAATACCTTTAGACCTCCAATTCATATTTTGTCCACCTCTGACCAAAACAACTTTGAAGCTGTTGTGGTAGCACTTGATGCAAGGAAATCTAGAAATATAGAAGATAAAAGAAACAACAATAGATTAAATAATTCAGACAAATATTGGGAAATTTGGAGTTGCATCAAGTGCTTCAATTCTTATATTATCCATTTTGTCATACAACATATTAACATACAAATTCTAGTTTTGTGAATGTACCATTGATACAATCTCAGGATTGTCGCTACACAATTGAGGACATTAGAAAAGACAGGATCGGAAAGGGATCTATCATAGTCTAGAGATTATAGCTTAAGGGTGATCATTCACTCACTGCTCCTATGGTACTGCTGGTCGCAATATTACTCTGATGTTACAGGAAACCACACCATACTATGTTTAGATCTGGCCATTTCCTAGATTATATCCATAACACATATTTTGAGGTTGATTAAGGTCTAGAATGTGCCTAGAAATGCTTGGAATGGACTTGTCAGCTCATCTAATTGATTCATGTTGAAAAATTACTGATATAGGAACCAAAATTAACTCAAACCATGCTTAGAAGTGCTGGAAAATATTTCCAAATATGGGACTGATTTCTAGCTAGAAATATGGATCTGCTTGATTCAATACCTTCACCATATGTTGTGTTCTTTCCTGAATTAGAGCTTGTGTACATGGATGAATTATTCCATAGTAATTTCATGAATCTATGAACCCAGTGCAGAAACCAGAAAACCTAAGACAAACTTCAAACCCTCCAAATGGGTTTCATCGGCAGACAACTTGACCACCATATCAATTGCCCTCTTGATAATAGGCTTTATTGTGGACTCACCATTTGCCAATTGAACTACAAAAATGAAGTATGATTTCCCAGTAGGAACATCAATGACAAGAATTCCTTCTCTAGACCCACAAGCAATGCATCAAGAATGTGATCATAAAGTTCTCTTGATTTTGAATCAGATGAAGGTGACACCAGAGCATTGATGAAAGCAATAGCTGAATCTATTATTGAATTAGAGACTCCTGTTGGCAAATTACCTACAGCTGATTGAGCAGTATATCCTAGCATCATTTTTTCCAGCCACGAAGCCAAAGTAGATGAATCCTTGGATGAACATGTGACGGGAAACCATGCAATGAGGAGCTAAGAAAAAGTTTGTTCAGGTTCCCTGTTTTTTCTTTGCTCACAATTCCTCTAAACTTTGTCAGAGTTCCAAGTACATACTCTATAAGCTTAAAGCTAGCTCCTAGCTTCCCCAACAGCTCTTCCTGCTTTGACTTGTCATAACCTGCTTGAAGCAACAAATTTAGTGAAAACAGTGCATCATCTTCGCATTCTTTTCCATCAAGAACAAAAGGCACAACTTTTCGCAGTGCCCCGACATGCATGCTCAAAAGGGATGTCAATATTTTCAGCAAAATGCTTGATTGCCCATCCTTCAATACACAAAAAACTAACTGCTCACAAAGTGTGAGTAATGAAGTATCTTTAGATGTCTGCTTTATCCAAAATGTGTCCTCTCTTGAAACTTGGATCTTTCTTAGAGACACTTTCCACAGACTTTCCTGGAGCAATGATAAAATTAAAGACATCCATGCCAACTGGAGGGTTGAAAGCTTGTCATTTAATTCCCATGCAGGAGGGCTGTGTGTCCAACTGTGGTGACTCTTTCTCCTCTCCCTTGTGACTTGGCTGGTTTTTTTCCTAGGCATTCTCTCACTCTGTTGTGACATTTGATATCTAGTAGAGGCAGTTGGGGATGTAGCAGGAGGTTCTCTGTTCATGGTGCATGGTGCATGGTGCCCCTCCATATTGATATAGGAGTTGGTGCAGGTGAATCAAATCCAACTCTATATTTTGCACTTGCACTGTAATATGCAGCGAGGATTAACACATGAAAGTGGTGTCAACCTAGGATATAAACTTGTTAGTTGGGGCTTGATTAAACAAAACACCATTCCTTCCTTTCTTGATAAAAAGGAACCCGAATTATAAAAAATTGTTAGGCAACATGAAAATCATTGCCTATGGCAACTTTTCCCCCTATGAAGGCAAATTTCCATGAGAGGGGAGTAAGGAGTTGACCACAAAATTTTGAGACCATACTTGTGGGGGTGGGGTGTAACAGGAGTTTTGAGTTTTTGGTGACTTTGATATGAAGATTTCCAGGCATTTGGAAAGCTCGCTTGTCCATTAAGTCCAGAGTGTTTTGGTGGTTCATCCTCTATGAAAGTTAAGTGGTCAAAGATAGAATTCATTGCACAGGTCTTACGGATGGTTGTATGATTTGTCAAAAGGAAAAAACAAGCAAACGTTTGTTGTGGGAATGCAAGGTAGTTGGAAACTTTAAGGAATGGTTCCTACAAAGTATCACATTTGTTCTTTGCTCCCCACTATTCGAAAGTGGTCATTTTTGGAGATAGATGGAGGATTAGGTAGGTACTAGGACTCATACAAATGGGTCTCTGCTAATGTAAATATTAAATGTACCATATGCATTGTCTAGATCCAATGCGCTATTAGATGGATCCCCACCCACCCAAGCTGCTGAGAACCTCGCTTCTATATCTTGGTGCAATGAATATCATATTCTGGGTTTATTCAGTGGTTAATGAACATATAAGATTTAGGTGTATGAGAAGCCTCATATCTAGAATCCATGCCCTTCTTGTTCACTTTGTCTTCCCACGGTGTTTTTGCTGTCTGAACCCTTAAATTTTTTTTGTAAGACTGAGGGGCATACTGTAGAGGAGTGCTTCTTATAAGTGACCCTTACATTGTATTTTGATTTTTCCTCTTTACAGACCAGATTGGTCATTGGGGAATACCAATATTTTGGTGTTTTTAGCAATGTTGCTTTGTAATTTAGGATCTCTGTTAGTAGATTCTCTAATTCATGGATTGTTTTACTTGTATGATGTTTTACCTTGCTGGAGATGCAGTAGTAATTCCCTCTGCACATTCTATAACATTGTATTTTGTTTTTTCCTGTTTATGGACCAGATTGGCCTGTGGGGTATATCAATATTTTGATATTTTTAGTAATGTTGCTTTGTGATATAGGATCTCTGTTACTAGGTTCTCTATTTCTTGGCTTGCTCTACTTTTATCTTGTTTTACTTTGTTGGAGATGCTGCAGTCATTCCCACTGCACATTCTATTCATGTATTGTTTCAGTTCACAGGTAAAAGGTTATGAGTTTCATCCTCGTTTGGTGTTGCTGCATTTTTATTATACATCTCCAACAGGAAAAATATGAATAAGCATCAATTGTGTGGGTACCTGGCCAACACAGGGTTGGTGTTTTGGTTTTCAGAGATAGAATCATCTTATATTCCATATATCATATTTCTAAAGTATGTGGAAATTTGAAATTCACAAAAGTTTTGAATTTCTTAGACTTTGTTTTCTGGTTTAAAGTTTAAATGGCAAGTAACAAAGTACACATTTTTAAGCATAGAATGGTTAACCTTAGCAATTTTTTCCCTATGCTAATATAGCACATCCTTTTCTTGATAGCCTAGGAAAAATCTCTATGCCCAACTTCCCATATGCAAGATTAAATTCTCACAAATACTGGGTCAAAAGAGATTACAGTTGTAAGTCTTATAACTATTTCTTTTTTCTGCTACAGGGAGAAAGTCATGGCTGTGCCTATAGAACAAAAGAAGAGGGAAGCTAGGAGGGAAGCAAAAGCTGAAATAGTAGTTGTTTTAGATAGAGTAGGATATCTTGATTCTCTGTTTCCCTTTTGCAGATCTCTACATTATTCTTTTTGATGGGAATCAAATGATGACTTTTGTTTCTTGTTCAGGCCATAGAGAAAGAATTGCTGGAGAGGTTGCAAAGTGGTACTTATGGTGACATATACAATTTCCCTGTGAAAGAATATGAGAAAGTCCTAGAAATGGAGGAAATGCAGGCAGCCAGTGAGGAAGAAGATAATGGCGAGGAGGTTTGTAACAGCTTTTTGTTTTATGATTTGTTAGACGATGTTACAGTAATCAGCTTATGCCTTTGAGTAATAGTCACTTGTCCTACTCGATAATGTCACGATTATTTTAGTTACTTTGTCACCCATAAGTATCATTCTTAATATATTGTTTTGCATTCTTTTTTTTGCTTTCTTTTTGTAGGAGCCAGAGCCTAAAGTAGAGTTTGTGGAAGGCTATGAAATGGAAGAAGAAGATGACATTGAAGATTTCAATGTTGCTGGTATTGATGATGCTGATCTATTGGATGCAGATGAAGGTAGAAAAGTTTCAGAAGAATAAGCAGAATCATATTCCACTGTTTCAATTTTTTATTCCCATGAAATGTCGAGGAAACTAAAATCTTAGTCCCGGTCATTCAAGTTTGGCAAACTGGATATCACAGTAAATTTAAATATCTTTGAATTACAATACTGAGGATAAGTTCGAAGTTGTGCTATAAGCTACGTGTTTTATCTGTTCTTTCACTATGTTTATTGGAATTGATTTTTTTTTACTTAATATTGCACAGACAACATTGATGATGGTTCAGAAGAAATGGATATAGATGGGCGTGTTGGGACAAAGAAGTCGCGTACAGAGTCAGGATCTACTCCACAAAATCTTGACACAGATAGCATCAGAACAAAGTTGAAGAGGAAAGTGAGACCTCATGTGGAGGTAAATTGCAAATGTCCTTTGATTAATTATTGAAAATGAATAAGAAATATACTAATTATATCTAGATTTCATCTTGAACTCATTCTAGTTCTATTTTTGCTACTTGCCTACGAAAAGATCATTGAAGGACATAGTGCCTATAACTTCATGAGCAGTTGATAGTAAAGTATTTCTTTTTACCATATAAGATAAGTTGTGCACAGTTTAAATGTCTTAGAAACCTCTCTTAGGCATTTCATCTGGTATTAGAGCCAGTGAGGTGTAAATACTCTGGACCTTTGGTTGAAATTTGACAACTGGATGACAAATTTGGTTGGTGTTGGTTGTCAGAGATAGATGAAATCTCTGTGGATGAAATACTATGGACCTTTGGATGTCCATACTTTGGAACCTCTGTGGAGAATGTTGTCAGAGATAATTTTTTATAGTTCTAGAGACATGAAGAGGTAGGGAAGATATCTGAAGGACTTTACTCACTTTGCACAACAAAAACATATCCCACAGCATGTGTGAAGCATTGACTGGCACGTGACCACCAATTTATATGGTTGAAAAATATGAGTATCTTTAAGTGCTCTGGGGTTTGCAATTAAAAAAAAAAACTTATACAAAGCCTGGATACAGCGACGACCAGGCATGGATACAGAGACGACAAGGCATGGATACAGAGACGGCAAGGCGTGGCTATAGCAACGTCTTATTCTTAGGTTTGCATTTAAAAAAAAACCTTATACAGAGTGTGGATACAGTGACGGCCAGGTGTGGATACAGAGACGACCAGGCGTGGATACAGAGACGACCAGGCGTGGATATAGCGACGACTTAGACATCCAACAAAATATAGAACATTGTCGCTCTTGCAACGCAAATTAGGAGTCGTCTCTATTGCGACGGAATTGTTTCCACGGAAAAAAAAACACTTAGACATGGCAATATCCATGCTTTTCCATGGATATTGCCACGTTTTGCCGTGGCAAAATTGATCACTTGTACTAGTGTGTAGACCTTATCTTCTTGTCCATCAACCTCATATTTTGGGGGTTGTCTCACATAAACCTCTTCTTCTAAATATCCATTCAAAAATGCAGACATTACATCCATTCAATGTACATACCATTTATTATGAGCAGCAATAGCTAATACCATTCTTACCATATCAAGACTGGCTACAGGTGCAAATGTCTCATTATAATCAATTCTAGGTTGTTGGCTAATACCTTGAGCTACAAGTCTTGCTTTATATTTTTCAACATTACCATCAACATTTAACTTAGTTTTATAAATCCATTTGACACTGATACAATTTTTATCATCAAGAAAATCTACAAGATTCCAAGTATTATTTCTTTCTATGGCATCAATTTCTTCATCCATTGCTTTTATCCAAACATCCTTTTTAACAACTTCATCAAAATCTATAGGATCACACGCTATAAATGCAAAATTTGAAACTTGATCTGCTTCTTCATTTTGATCATACAATTCTCTTAAACTTCTAGTCTTTTGACCTCTAAATTTGTTCCTTAATGATGCTAATGTAGGATTTGATTCATTGCTTACCTTCGATCATGTTCCTTGCCGTCCACCAACACTTGATGGTTCACCATGTTCATGAATTCTGCGTGTTCTGGTAGGTGTCCTTACTGCTAGTGTATGTGGGGTTGAATGTCCTCCATGTATGCTCTATTCTTCTTCTTCATCTTCAGCGTGAGGTGTTACATCTTCCTCACCAACTAATTTATCAATGCTCCCATCCCATGCTTCTTATTCTTTAAAAACTACATCTATGCTTATGACATACTTCTTGGTGATGGGATTATAAAGTCTATATGCTTTATATTCTTCACTATATCCAACAAAAATACATTTTTGACTTCCGTCATCTAGCTTTGTTCTCATTTATTTAGGTACATGCCCGTAACTTACACAACCAAAAATTCTTAAATCAAATATGCTGCTACACTTACCGCTCCAAGCTTGTTGAGGAACTCGATCCTTCATGCTTTTTGTTGGGATTATATTCAGAATGTATACTGAACAAGTAACAACAAATCCCCATAATTCATTTGAAAGATGCTTCTCCTTCATCATACTTCGAGCCATGTTCATAATGGGTCGATTCTTCCTTTCTACTACACCATTTTGCTGTGGAGTGTAGCGTGCAGTAAACTGCCTTTTAATTCCATGATATTTACAAAATTCCATAAATTCATTTGACATATACTCACCTCCTCCATCTGATCTCAAGAATTTAATAAATTTGTTACTCTCTCTTTCATCCATAGCTTTAAAACCTTTAAACACATCAAATGCTTGAGATTTTTGTTTCAACAAATACACCCATGTTTTTTGACTGTAATCATCAATGAAAGACATAAAATAAACATTACCAGTCAAAGAAGGTGCTTGCATCGGTCCACACAAATCTGTGTGTACCAGCTCCAATGGTGCTTTTTCTCTACTTGAGACTCCAGAAATAAATGTCTCTCTATGATGCTTTCCCAGTATGCAACTCTCACATGAGCCTACCGGCTTCTCAATATTGGGAAATCCTTTTACCATCTGTTTCTTCTGTAGCAAATCTAAACCTTCAAAATGTAAATGGCCATACCTGAAATGCCATAACCATGATTTATCTAAACTCTTAGTTTTATAAGCATTCAAATAGTTAATCAAATCATTTCTCATAGTCAGTGGAAACATTCTGTTCTTTGTCATCTCTAATCTGGAAAACAACTATTTACTTGGATATTTATCATAAATAGTGCATACCTTGTTCTTAAAGAATACTATGTACTCTTTCTCCAGCAATTGTCCAACACTCAATAAATTACACATTAAACCAAGAACATAATAAACATCATGTATTGTTCTTCTTTCACCAAATTTTTTCATACACAACAATCACACCTTTACCATTAACTTTTACCTTACATTCATTACCCAACTTTACTTCAGACTGAATAATGGTGTCTAGACTTGAAAATAATTCCTTATTTCTAGTCATATGGTTGCTACATGCGCTGTCCAAAAACCATATATCTTTTGACCTTTCCTGGGTGACCTTAAAAGTAAAGAACATAAGTTTCTCTTCATTTTCAGTCTCCTTTGTGATGTGTGTAGATAACTTACTATTATCTATTTGTTTCTTCCAACACTTGTTAGCGAAATGCCCAAATTTCTTACAATAAAAACATTGAACTTTACATTTATCATACCTCCAATTTCTTGATTGTCCTTCTTTGTTGCTACTCCCCCTTACGCTAGGAGTATTCTGCTGTAACTTCTCTCCATTTTCAAAATCATTTTTGTTGTCACTATTGTAACGTGACGGTTTTTGACCCCGTTTGCATGATGTATATAATGTAATTATTCATGGTGGGGAGCTAAAGGAAAAAGCCCCACCATCAATTTGGTTGTGTATGTTTCAGAAATAGGGATAGTTGCCAATGGTATATCATGTTATCCGGCACATTATGGTTGGCATCATGTAAATACGCACATCAAATAAAATAAACCCACAGCCAGCTATGGCACTGCAACATTGAAATGAAAAGGGCATGATTCCAAAGGATAAGGGGTGGTGGTTGTCAAACCTTGGTCTATGGGGGAAAAACCCATGTGTTGCCACCTTGCTTTGTTTTGCCATATTCCCTTGTCAACCTCTTTAATGTTTTGTTGATTAGTTGAGGCAGTTATGGCTGTTGGTGGTTGAGGCAGTTATTGTTTTGGGAGTGGGGTGGTAGTACTGTCAGTCCCTTGCCCACACGCCCACTCCACCCATGACTGCATTCACTCCACTCTCTCCACTACGCGTTACCTCCATTGTTGGTTGATGCCTCACGTTTGTTTGTTCTCCCCCACGCACTCTCCATTACGCAGGATCTCTGTGGTCTGTTCGTCTTCTCCCAATTGCCTGTTAATCCTCACACAGGATTTGGTCTGTTCATGTCTCACATAGAGACGGGTTCGACTTCCTCCTGTGCACCGTTGTTCTGTTCATTTATGCACTTAGACCATTGTATGTTCACCTCATGCAAAGAGACATGCTATTCCTCTTCGTGCAGGCTGGGATTCTTGTTCTGTGCTCCTCACGCACTAGTTGGAGATCTTTTCTGGTTGTGCATGCAGCGAGCTGGTGAAATGGCCTCAAGGGCTTGAATTTTGTTGGTATGTTTCATGACCGTGGTTTTAATCCACGATTTCTGCTTGCTGTTGGTTTCACCCACGTAATTGGGGTGTTGTTGTTCTTCCCACGATGTGTGGGTGCTGTTGAGAGCCCAACGTCCTTCTTCCATTTCGGACGGTGTGTGTTTCCTTCCCCCATTTGGGACTGTGTCCTTCCTTTACGCACAGGCTGTGAGTTTGTCCTCTTTCCCCATTTCCAGTCTGTGTAGTTTCTTCAGTGACTGCATGGAGTAATTATGTGTTAGGTATGGTTGGATGTTGGGTTGGATGTTTATTGCCACATTCGTTGGCTATTGATTGCCACATTCGTTGGCTGAGTTTCCCATGGCTATGCTCGGAATGTTGTTATTATCCTTTGTGGACAGTGGTTTGTTTCCATCATTCATTGTGGGGTTATGTTGTTGATGCACCTTGGTTTGGGTTGCTGCTGAGTTGTTTTGGCCACGCTAGGGCCAAGGAAAACTCTGTGTTTCCCTATGGGCTTGAGCTATGCTCATCTTTTGCTTGGGACTGTCCCCAGTTGTATTTGCCTTCTTCACAGGGCTGTGAAGGGATTGTGTTGCTGTGGTATCTGGTGGTTGGTCTTCGGACTATGCTGGCTTGGATGGTTTGTTGATGGCATAATAAACCCACCTATGTTGGGTTGCTGATTGTGTCCCTTGGCTATATGTAAACCTACATTGACCCTTATCCTTGGAGGAATCATGCCCAACTCAGGGGTGGCAGTGCTGCTGAGAGACTGATGAGCATGCTGGCCTATGGTTGGGTGGAATGTTGCAGCGACGTAGCTGGTTGTGGGGCGATTTCTTCATTGAAAGATAAGCAATGCTGACTATTTCATCTCTGCAATTATATTGATGTTTAATGAAATGAACATGCTAAATGCTGGTTTATGTATATGTTTGCTTCCGCTGAATGATTGAGGAATTATGCATCTTGTATGATGTTTATGCATCCTATTATCCATGTTGTTTAAGCTTTTAATTTCAGCATTGATGATTTGTCCATGTTCATGGGGTTGTTTCCCCATGTGCATTGTTGTTTGGTGTTCGTCGCATCCTCTTCGCTGGTTGGAGGGTCGGGGATGTGATAGAGTGGTATTAGAGCCAAGGTTGCAATAGTGGGCCTCTACGGGCCATGAATGATGCAGTGACAGAGGCAATGATGTAGTGACAGAGGCAGGACTTCATTCTTCCCAGCAGAGATCAGAGTTTTCCAAAAAAATTATCTAAGTGCTTGAATAGTCGGATCATCAGAGCATTAAAGAGGAATAGAATTCCGATGTGGCAGAAGGATTTAGCGTTTGACAGTCCACCGTTGCGGCTGTCGAAAGGGATAAATCGTCGACGCGGTAGTGATCCGATTGCCGACAGGCGGGAAGTTTCAAAAAGAAATTTGGTTAAGTGTTGCACAGTCGAACACTTAGTGGAATGGACTTCCGCCGTAGTGGAAGAGTTAGGAGAAGGCGTGCCACTGGGAGCAGTTTGAAAGAAAATCGCGGAAAATTGTCCAAGTGTCCATTGATAGGAAATAACTGTTCAAGTGTCCGTCGAAAGGAAATAGTTGTTCAAGTGTCCACTGTTGCGGAAGTCTAAACGACTACGCACCCGAAGAAAAAGTCCTCCGATCGCCGACGCCGTCAAGAAGGTTTAAGGCTCGAAATCGTTGATTATCGAAGGAAGAAAGTGCTTGTGTTCCTGCCGTTGTGGCATCCAAAAGCACTAAGTCCTCCGATGAGAAAGACTGCCGCCGGAAGAAGATAAGGTTTTGCGTTCCCCCATTGCGGAAGCCAAAGGCGCTATATAGCCGATGTGAAAAGCCTGCTGATGCCGATCAAATTAGTTCGTCGATCGAAGGAAGATCAAGGATCACATTCCGTGGTTGTGGCTACGGAAAGAACAACTAGTTCTCCAATGAAGAGAAGATCAAGCAGCGAAAGGGGAGGTGAAAAGGGGAAATTTCTTTGAATTTTCGAAAAAATTCTCTAAGTATAAGAAGATTTTCGACCATCGGGAGAAGAAAGTTCTTCGTTCATTCGTCGTTGCAGAGGACAAAGGCACTATTCTTCTGATGAGAAGCGACAGCCGACGCCAAAGTTTAAAATTTTTCTAAGGAAGGAAAACATCGGCCATCAGAAGAAGAAAACGTTTCATGTTTCGCTGTTGCAGAAGCGAAAGGCGCTAAGTCTTCCAATGAGTAATACTGCTGATGCCAATCAGGTACCATAGGAGATTGGGCCATCGATCAGAAGAGAATAAGGGATTGTGTTCTGCCACTGCGGTTGTGGAAGGGACTAAGTCGCTGACAGATAGAAGAAAGCTGAGCCAGCGTGGGCGAAAAATTAGTCGTAGGGACTTTTGATGCCGTAGATGGAAGAAAGAAGAAAGACGAAGTTTCGAAAATTTGTCCAAGTATGGATATCATCGAAAAAGTTTAGACGTTTAAGTTGCCGATGAATCGAAAGAAGATAGAGGATCGGACTACCGATACCTCGGAAGCTTAGACCTGAAACGTCGGAAAGATTTAGTTGATCGGACTGCCGATGAGCTACATCGAAAAAATTTAGTGGTCCTGGTCGCCGACATAGCGGAAAGGATTATGGTTCGGGTCGCCGATATAGCAGAGGAGTTAGTGGTTTTGAGAGCCGATTCTACGGAAGATGTTAGCTGTTTGGGGATCCAAAACGATGGAAGGAGTAGCTATTTTGACAGCCGATTCTGCGGAAGATTAGTTGAAACAAGATCCGATTTTGCACAGGGAAATTTTGAGATTTCCAATTGGGATTTCTCAGCAGATTTCGACTGTTCTTCAACAGGATTTTCTCAGTAGTCTTTCAGTGGTTTACAGGTGGCCGAAATAGGCACCAAGTCCAAAATGCAGTGGTGTGTAACAATGCAAAGATTTGGTGAAAGTCTTCAATCTTAGAAGTGGCGTGGTTTTCACATCCGACATCGGAATGAAGCATGTGGATAGGCGTTGGAAAGCTTATCCAGTGGGGAACAAGGGTAAGACACCAGAATCTAAGCATGAAGCAACAAAGTGCTAGTGATGGCTGCTGCTATCAAATGGACAAATCTAGACAATTGCATGCCAAGAGGTAGCAAGGACTATGAAGGCTAATTAGCTATTGCATGGAAGAGTAGTTCCATGCCAGGATGAAAGACTTGAAAAGGGAAGTTTCCTTAAAAACCCTATCTTGCTAACTATGTTGCATTTCCTGAGTTTTATGCATGAAATGCATGAGGATATGCATTACATGCATATGATATTGGATGTTGGTAAGAGTATTGAAAATTATATGTTCTGTATGAACCACTAATGATAATCATTGCTTTGATGTTGGCATCAGTGGGAAAACCAACGATAACATGGACCCAGATGAATATGTTGTTGATGCTGACAATTGTGACCAGCAACCCTATGAAGAAAGGGATAAGGCAACAAGTCCATAACAAAAGTTGGTGGGAAAATTTTGCAATCTCCTGCAAGGACCAACCGAATTGGTCATGTCAAGGGTGTAAGTAGGACCCATGCAGGTAAGAGTTTGCTTATGGTGAATTCCATGGATTGGTACAGGTAAGAGACCTCATACCATGTGGATGTTTGAATATAGAAAGGTGTCATGCCTATATATCTTGTGATGTATTGCATGAATGCATTGAGATGAGTGCATGTGATATTATGAATGCCTAATGAATGAAATGAGGAATTGATGACAATTTAGGAACCATTTCAAAGGTTGTTATGAATGTAGGATAGTCATGATTAATTGGCTGCCAGAAATGATCTATGGAAGAGCAAGGTGGTATGAATGATATGCTTGTGAAGTAAGGAGTATCTAAACATTTCATTTAATTGCATGAATGATATGACTATACCTTGCAATGTTAGAAAGATAATGATTGCATGAAGTAAATGAGTTTTGGTATACATTGATGTGACTAACAGCCGGAAGTATTTGAATTTTATAAATTCTGAAAATGCTTCAGTGATGGTTGTAGCAATGAAAAGTTTATATGCATCCAGACTTACCAAGTGTTTGGTTGATTGAAGCTCATGTTTCAGGTAGATTATTTTGAGCATGACAGTGAGAGGTAATACCCTGCCCAATGCTAGAATCTACCATGTATGAGAAGAATCTCATGGTTGTAAAAATAGTTGGTATGCATAATAGGTTGTTAAATTCGAATTGTGAATTTCGGATTTAAGAAATTGCTGACAACTACTCGCCACTATTGGCTTGCATAAGATTGTGTTTGGTTGATAGAAGCTCAGGTTTCAGGTAGATTATTTCGAGCATGGCAGTGAGAGGTAAGACCCTAACCAATGCCAGAATCTACCATGTGAAAGAGCCAAAATTTATGAGAAGAGTCTCATGGTTGTGAAAATAGTTGGTGTGCATAATGGGTTGTTAAATTTGAATTATGAATTTTAGATTTAAGAAATTGCTGACGACTACTAATCACTATTGGCTTGTGTAAGATTGTGTCAAGAGGACGCATGGGATACACACTGCAAGAAGATCATATGTGATGACCTACAAGAGCCAAACTTCATGGGAAGGTTCTCCCTTGGAAATGGGTTTCGGGTGAAACACCATTGGACATTTTGGAAATGTCTCATCTGCATTGCATGTTGGTAGTAACATGAGTGAGATGGTATAAATTATGTCAGTAAGACATGTGTGGATATGAAAGGTAAAAAGGAGTTGGGATGGATAACTGAGGGACTATTAACTCAAGGAAGGAGCCTCCATTCCTCCTTAATAAAGGCATACTGCGACGGCAAATGGACAAGTGTTCTGTAACCCTTGCTAAGAATATGCATGTTTAATTATTAAATTCCATATGCTGAACAAGTTTTGATGTAATATCCATTATGACCGATTGCTTGAGTATGAATAGGACCTACATGGCACACATCGGAAAGGGGTGCACACTTTCCCGATGTCAGATCATGAAAAGGGGTTTTCAATATTGATTACACTCTAGGGAGTGGACGCGCTCCTAGTGTCTCAATACTTGATAGTGAATGATATGAAATGTGATTACAACTTTAGAGCAATAAGACTGATGAGTTTGCTTGTATTGCTTGTATTGCTTGTGTTGACAGGCTAAATAGATGCAGTTGGGTGTTGCACCCTAAAGGTAAAGGTAAAGGTAAAGGTAAAGGTAAATGGTTGTTGAGATGGGTTGTGGAGTAAGGGTTATTGTTGATATAAGTGTGTGCTGGTATAAGTGTATGATGGGCTGTGATATGCCTAAGGATCCATCGTAGATCCTAGACCTGGAGATGGTCACGGTAAAGTTCCAAGCCCATTTGACATGAGAATATACTAGCTAGACATTAATTATTTGATGTTGTGGAGCAGCTGGCATGCTAACCTAACATCTAAGTCCATAGGTGATCCCAAGGCTTGCAAAGCGAAGCAGGATCCTATGGACGAATGAGGAAACGCACAATACATATGCGTATTGGATTATTTTTCTTATGAATATACATGTGTATATGATTTGGGTATGATGTTTTAAGATCTTGTTCTAGAAATAAAACGAATGAGAATAAACTAAACATGTGAATTTATTCAATGTTTGGATATAGGTATCACTAGAAGCGAGGACTATGAGAGCATCCTAGGGGTGCATGTGGACATGTGACTGTCCTGGAGAGCTCAGAATGAGTAGTAATGAAAAAGGTGCTAGTGAGACTGTGAGGTTCCTAGCAGTTGAGACAAACCATGTGGAGAGACTCCATGGTTTAGAGGTCTGAAATAGATTGAAGACAATAAGTGTCATGACCAAGAAGGATTGGTCCAGCATTCACGGTAAAGTGAAAGAGACTAAGAGCATGAAAAGCCATAGCAGTGGTGTGGGTTCTAGGATGGAACAAAATAAAGAGGGGAAAAACTCTTACTGCTCTCTCTTGCCTTTTGATTATATATATATATATATATATATATATATATATATATATATGTATGTATGTATGTATTTATGCATTGTGAAACAAAAGATTGTTGAATGCATGTATGATTGAGAATGAAATGTGTGTATTTGTTTAAGTAAATTTGTGAATGCTGGAATAGTTAATTCCCTGCCCAAGAATGGACATGAATGAGCTCATGTGCCTGTTGGGAAGGCATGAAAAATATGAAAGCCTCATTGATGAGACTTGGATTGTCATGCCAAATGGGGAAATTAATTGACTGATTTTAATGTCTACATTATGCTTGGTCTGATAGAATTTCAATGGTGCATTTCACAGGTGAGAAAAGTGAAACCATGTGGTGCATGTTGATTATGGCAGTAGATCAAAAGTTATTGGACTTAGCTGGAAGTATCCTTCAAATGATTGCCAAGACCCAAGAAAATCTTGGGGAGATGCTCAAGATACATAGAAGGAAGAGTGAAATGAACCACCAGATTTTGCAAGACTCTATTGGTTTGCAAAGGGAGGTGAAAAGCCTTCTGGGAGCAATTGGCAAGGGAAAGGAAGGCGGATTATGTTAGTTTTTCAACATTTAAGCTAGCATTATGTTAAGATCTTTTCACTGAGAGAATAACAAGCACAACAATCACATAAGCACATCACAAGAGACAAG
>LPNX010083104.1:0-48331 GCA_001517045.1 Pseudotsuga menziesii
ACCCAAGATGGGCTACGTCCACACAGAAATTGCTAGTCCTCTATTATTACTTTATCTAACAAAATGAAGGGATACAACTTGCAACAACCCTATTTCACTCTTTCACAGTCTCTCTCTCTCACAATCACATATATCACTTTTACAATGGTACAATAGAATACACAGTCGTATTACAACGGCTTCCTTCTATAAATGGAATACCATGGGAAAATACCATGGGATGCCCAAAACCATGGGCCCGTAAATCACCCATTATTGACCAAGTCATGACTCTAAAATTACAACTTTTTACAAGGCATTTTTCCTAAATTTTTTATATGGGGGCACTACCCCTAGGCCCCCCTGACGACTACAGTAGGGGAGGAAGCCCCACCACACCCCCCCATCAGGTGTTGGGATCCAAAGATGGATAAAATAACATCTCTAAATCAGGAAGATCAGGCTCCACAACCAACACCATCTACAATTTTAGTTCTTCAAAACAATTTTTTCTAAAGGTCATGTGGGATGTTGCACCAATATCAAGCAACCAACAATATTTATAATATGAAAGAGGTGTGAATTCATTTAATCCAAGATTACAATTTGCAACAATACAGTGAGCAAATTCATGAGCTTTATTAGGCTCTTGACCATTACTTTTGTCTTCAATCTGTTGGTTATGTCTTTCTTTGATGGAGTCCCAAGTGGCCTAACACTATTATGCTTCATGTCCACTCTTCCCACGTCATTTATACTTCAAATATGGTATTTTACTTGATTTGTTTCTACCACCCTGCCTCTTAGCTTTCTTCTTCATTGTCCTCTTCAGTTTTTCTATCCCTTGGACTAGTTCTAAGCAAGGTAATAAGTTTTTATTGCTCCAATTGGATGCAAAATAATGCATCTTCTACAAGTATGAACTTAATGTGACAAAGATAAATAATAACCCTGCAGGTCTAGAGTTTAAAGTTTATGTCAATGAAATACAACGTTTCTCAAATAGATAAATGATAGATTCAACAATTCATATGGGACTATAGGTTTCCATCCCCAATATTAAATTAGACTCTCAATGCTAGTATACAATACAACACTTATCTCTTCCAAAGTAGTACAATGCTTCTCAAGAAAGGGATGACAAATTTAAAAAAAAAACTATAGATTCAATTTGAACTAGATGTCTCAATCTCTAAAATTAAATCATTCTCCATACCAAAAAAATGTACCATATTAAATTCAAATTCTCATGATAGTCATTTCATGAGAGCACCAAGTCCTTACGCAGAAGGTTGCAACTCCAATCTTAAAAGTCTTTGAAGTCTTTAAACACTTAGTGAAACACAGTAGTAGTTTTAGACTCAAATAGTCCACAATATTCAGATAGAGTAGAAGCTTGTATCCATGCATCAATCGCACAAGTCTCCATGATACACAAGAGAATTATTCACGGTAGATTAGAATCTTGTAGCATTATTTATTCTGTAGTCTTCACCGAGTCTAGTTCACTCCAATCCACATGGGTGATACCAAAACTCAACACAGAGGTAGACTTCATAGTATTATCCTCCAAGAAACTCCAAATGAGTCTTCAACACACTAGAGGCTCTCTCTATGCATTGATGATCATTGGTCTCTTGCAGCTCCAAAGAGAAAGGTCACATATCTCGAAAGAGAAAGGGCGTAATGAAATATTAGGGTTTCACCCTTTGGACAGAATGCGCACCTCTACACACCAAAACATATTTCGTAACCTAGACTTGATCAATGCAAAAACAAGAAAAAAACAATACCAGAGAGGGAGGTCACAAATATTCCACGGTGAACAAGAGAGAGGTCTATCCAAGCTCTATCTATGTTCTTGGTCTATCCACACTATATCCATGCATTTTCACACTACATGCTTGGAGTCTATCGGGCATACTTCACCTGAGCTTAAAAAACATGTACCTTCAAGCCATCCAATGGACCAATAGCGAAGTCAACTGTTGACTTCGTTGTTGGTCCGTTGGATGGCTTGAACGCACATGTTTGTTAAGGATGGCCACATACTTCAAATCACAAAAGAGTTTAAATATCATGTGAATCAATACATAGGGAAATCAAAACACAAAAATAAAAATATCCTCCCACTATGGACGCCAAGTTCAGTTCGCAAAAGTACTTCAACAGACGGATACACAACAAATTAGGTGTTTTTTTTCAAGGGAAAAAACACTAGAAGGAAAGTCTCACACGATAGAAGCAAATATTAACGCAACATTAGTAAATAGTGAAATTAAAATACACTTCAATGCAGAGTTGAGGACACATTCAATGCAACTAATAATAATGATTCACCTACATAGACAATGTGGTGTTCAACGGGTCCAAAAAACACATAGCTCTCGTGGAATCACAACAAGTAGAAATACCACTAAAAAATGCCCTTAGGACCGGCTGCATAGGTGCAAAAAGAATGATTGAGACTTAAAAAATAGCAATGGAATATTGGTGAGCAATTAATATGATAGATAAAACGCACATGGAAGAAATGAAACGTTTTTACATAAAATAATTGCAAGGAGTGAGCAGAAGGGAAGATTGGAAGAATGCCAGGTCTAGCATATACATCAGGAGTTATGGAATCCAGGATTTGATACCACCATAGGAAAATAACTCTCGGGTATATTTGATTAGAGCAAAAACAATTATTTATACTTCTTAGACAATTGTTGGTTTCCATCTTCCAGCGGCTATCTGAATTGTTATGAGCTCTTCATATTCTATGTAATGTTTACAATTTTATCTTGCAACCATAATCCCAAAGGATTACGTTTCCAACAATTATATTTGTACATACTTTAGATTGTCGATGCTTTAAAAGAAATATAGTGCATCGATAAACACATATATTATTTTTTTTTAATTTTGTTCTTGTTAAAGTTTGTTGCAATAGTGTGTTCGTGTACTAGAAGCATCGATGCTTTCAACTATTAGAAGCATCGGTGCTTTGTGTGTATTGAAACACACAGAAATGATATATTTTATTTATTTATTTTGAATATATGTACAAGTTATTTGTATTATATATTTATTAGCTTCTCTACTTAATGGTTTAGATTGTTTATTGATGGAAAATGTGATAAGAGTTTAATGAGCAATAATTCTAATCCGGATGATGGGAACACATCCAAAAATACGAAGAAGGCAAGATATTTGTAATTTCTATATTAAATCAATATATTTAAATTATATGTAATATTAACTAATATGTAATGGTTGATGTGTGTCATGCAAGACCAAAATATGAGGAAGTTTGATAAGATTCTTTGCAATCTAAGTGTAGAAGAGCATAAAACATTGATGGAAAAGTTGTAGAGGGATGAATGTAGTGAATAAAAAAAATCAATATGAAAATTTTCTTGAATTTATAGTGATAATGTACTTAATATTATTCACTAATAAGTTTCAAACAATCTAATTCACATATGTAGAATGTTATGCAGGCACTGACAACAATAGAAGGGAATGTGATCATAAGGAAAAATAAATTATAGATGATTTAAATAATGGTGAATTGGTGATTAGCTCATCTCCAGTGGTGTTGGAAGTAAATGAAAGGGGAAAATACTTTTGTAAATGCATGAGGGATATAGTAAAAAGTACGCATAGTCATACCTTCCACTTATAGTACAAAAATTAATCCAATGAGTCCAAGAATCAGGTTATATCTAAACTACAAGAGACATTTCTTGAGCATTGGTCAATGAGACTTGCAATAGAAAAAACATAAAACAACAAAAAAGAATTGTTCAAAAAGTAATATTCCTAAACATGTTTTTATAGAATATGTACCTATTACTACAAAGCATTCATTTATTAATATTAATTCTATTATAGTTATTTTTTACATTAGTATAAAAATGGCTTAATGTCATTTTACATTTTCAGAAAGAATATGAAAATCCAAAGGATGAACGAAGTGAAATCCGAAATATGCTAGTAGGGATGTCCAAAAAAGTGTACAAGAAGATGGTCTAGAAAATGGACATAATTCTATCACAGGAGGAGCCATCTCAACAACAACGTGCTTCAAATGTAGAAACTCATTGAATTTTTCTATTATGTACATCTAATTAATTTAGTATTAAATATTAATTTTAAATTGTTTTGTTGTAAAAACGAAAACAAAAGGGAACCGATTCAACACATAAGACATGACACCAAGGAAAAAGAAAGTTGATAGCAAAGTTTGTGAGTAATTGTGATATCCTTATAATAGCTTTTTATTTCATAGTGGTTGTGATATTTATATTTTAATTTTCTTTTACACTGTCCATCCTTGGATGTCTTCAAACAAGTGTTAACATACAAAGAAGATCCATCAGAATAACTGATTGGCTATGGGTTAAGTATGGGTTGTGAGTAGATGTCAGCGTATCAAAAAGTAATTGTGGAATTTCTAAGTATCTATGTTGTTTTACTTCTCTTGTTTATAAGTGATAGAACAACAAAAATACTTTCTATTAAATATACGATTTCTTACAAGGTATAAAACTTACGGGAAACAAAGTATGGAGTGGAGCCAACAAAAGAGTTGTTGGGAGAAGGCATGAGTCATGCTTTTGAAAGAACTCGTATCATTCTGGACTCAATCTTTTCTATGGTACATCGCTTTTCAATTTACATTCATGTGTACTATCTATTTTAATTTTCATTATTTTCACCAATGTAGATACACTCATTACATTTTATTTTCATGTTTGTAGATGGGAGTTGAAGAAGAGGAAAACAATCAAGACAATCAACAAAACATTCAGTGAAATAACCTAAGTCATGCAAGTGGCTCAAGCACCAACAACAATTCTAGAGAGGAATGATGATCCATATATTTTGGATGTTAATGAAATCTTTTGTATATTTTGAAATAATTGTATGTGAAAATCAGACATTTTGCATAATGTGCTGAACATAGTGTCCCAATTGAAAGACAACATGTTACCAATAAGTGTTACAATTATATGCATGTTGACATTTTGTTTCTTGTGGAGTTTACGTTGTCCCATTTTTATTAACAAAGGGCCTCTTATTGATATATAATAAAATGTTTTGTTTATTCTATTTCACTCTTCAATGTCGTTCTGAAATGTTGCATCGCTATTAAATATATGGATGATTAAATATTACAATAGATCCGAAAATTTATGATATAACAAATTAATCCAAATGTCATATCCAAATTCAATAATTAAAATTCAAATGAATACTATTATAAAGAAATATTTCAATTTTGATGAATAATGGAATTAACCAAAATAAAATAAAACATAGATATCATATTGCAATGACAGTAGTCACTACTCACCAAACAAAAAATAATCGTTCCAATCGCATAGGTGCGTTTAAGACTATGTAGCATTGGTGTGCTTTAAACAATGTAGCATCGGTGCACTAAAAACAACAGGTGCTTGGTGCAACATAATACTCACTGCATGTATTGTTGCTTTTTGTGATGTTATGCCCTGGTGCATTGTTGTATATTAACATAACCGTTAAATTTTAAAAATATAGCTAGAGTCAACGTCTCAAACAACTTTACCAATGTGTTTATCTTTAACTAGTGCATTGGTGATTTGTAATAGTTAAGTTGAACCAATGTGTTTTAATAGTTATTAAGCATCGATATTATTTTTGGTATACAACACTAGTGCATTTTCAAAGTACTTAAGCACCGATGCTACTGTTGGTAAAATGTACTAGTGCATATAACGTTATAAAGCACCAGTTATTTTAAAAAAATTGGTGCACACTAGTGCATATAATGGTTTTAAATTTTGTTGTGTATCGGCGTTGTATGTTTCTATTAAATGCATCGGTGGGGGTGCACTTGTGTGAATAAAGCACATCGAGGAATTTTTTTTTTTACAAAAGTCTCCAGTAGTCTAGCTTTTTTTTAGTTATAATATGTTTCCCTAAAAAACTCCTCTAAAACACCTGATACCATTTGCGGAGGTTGTAGCAGAGGTTTTTTTGAGATTTTTAACCAATCTTATAACACTAAAAACCTCCACTACAAGACATTTTCTCTATAATGAATCCACTTTTTAAATTGCATTCTTTATCAATTATTTTGTAGATACATCATTATCCCAAATTGTTGTTCGAGATGCATCTCATATAGTTAACATTTTTTATTGTTGATTGATACTTATGACTTATGCATCAAACTATTTTTTTTAGTAGCCCCTTACAAATCTTACAAATCAACGGGTATACTTTTTGTTTGCAAATTAAAATGCTTTACTATTAATCCAATTTCATGTTATAAATTTTTTTAATGTTTTTTTAAAACAATTTATTAAATTGATTTTTTTTAATTATTTTTTTTGGAAATTTAAGATTTAATTTATTTCTGTTTTTTATTTGACAAATAAGTTTTCGATGGGACATATATTTTAAGTATGTCTTTAAAATGAAAAATATTATTAAAAAAAATACATTTAATAGTTAATTTTTTAAAATAGCCTTGTCGAGACTTTTCATATAGTATTATTGACTCTCTCTTTTTTGTACTGGGGGAATTGGTAATTGGGCGGTTCTGGTACTCACGTGACACGAGGTTAATTATTGTCGGCTGCCACTATAAACCTAGGTGCGTCCACACAGCCCGCAAGCATGAGGCACGGATAAGTCGGGGTGAGATTTGAACTTGAGACCTCCTTTACAACATTCCTTCATTTACACTGCACTTGCCAATCAATCTACACCCATGCGAGCTAGTATTATTAACTTTTGTTTTCCAAAAATAAAAAATTAAATATTGTTGTCACTTCCATGATATGTTTGATTTTGATGTTATTATTCACTATCATGTTTGATTTTGATGTTACTATTGGTATGTATTTTTATATTTAGCTTTGCAAAATATATTGTAATCAGTTTACACGTCAACGTTTACACAATCAACTTACTTTGACTTCCTTATTAGTTGTTAAAATAAAATAAAAGTTAGTTTTAAGGTTTAACTTTATAAATTTGAAAATAATAATTTTAAAATATATTAAATATATATTTATTTTACTTAACTTTATAAATTTTAAAATATATTAAATATAAAATAAAATAAAACTTAGTTCTAAGGTTTAATTTATAAATTTGAAAATAATAATTTTAAAATATATTTATCTTGCTTAACTTTAGAAATTTTAAAATATATTAAATATATATATGTATCTTTGTTTTAATAAGTTGAAAACATGATATAACTGCGATGTGACTATTTTTATCTTACTCCTATGAGAATTGTATTAAAAAAATTATATACTAATTGTTACATGAATATGTACACAGACATGATTAATCTTCATTAATACGCAAAACTCAATGAAATTCTAGGTAGAGGAGGCCGCTTGAGTGACAGACATATACTTCATTCTTCGAGTCACAAGTTCACTTAACCTGATTATTTATACGTTGACTTGTTGCTTAGTTCAAGCTTAAAATTTAATGTGTCAAATGGATGTAGTTTGGGTGGTTGGGAGGAATGAATGTTACTTTCTCCACCCAGGTTCTACTCTTGTAAGTGATATGATGCTCTTGTGGAGCCCTTTGTAATAAATGTTGTGAATGATGAGCTGACCATACCTTGATTCAGTTTGAATATCAGGTATTGGAATTTTCTGTGGAGTAGCCCTCTAACAAAAGGTGGACCACATTTGAGAAAAAAGCCTAAAATTTAATGCATTTTAACGAAAAATTCACATGACTCTCATTTACAAAAGCAACGCTCAGTGTCATGGATTACATTAATGTTTATTGAATGTTTCTATGAGGATAATTTTAATTAATGTGACAAATTCTATTATCCTTTTATTGAGAAAAATTATATGTTTTTTTTTTTTATATTCTTGTGATTTTTCCTTCATTTTCTAAATTTTATATTTAACATAAAACTTATTTATTATATTTAGTCTTGATTAATCACTTTATGGCATATTCATTTGTTAAATTTATTTCTCATCCTATTTAAAGATTTTTTATCTAAAAAATGTTTTCTCATAAAGTTTTTAGGATTTTGCAAAACAATAATATACTCATAAAGAACTTAACATGTCAATTACTATAACTAGACTTGGGTAGCGAGGATTATACTCTTTCTAACAACTCCGAAACTAGACCTAATTAACGCGTACACACACAATTAAAAGAAACCATTTATAATGTTACAATGTTACATATATCACACATAATAAAATACCATATCTCATATATTAATAATACTTATAAATAGGCAGGTGGTTTCATCATCTATTTTTTAACATCATTATTTAATATATAAAATCACTCTCATGCGCACATATAGAAACGCTTTGTCTATAAAAACTGCTCTTTGAAAGTCCATTGTTGTTTTGTATAATTTGAAAAAGTGTTTGACTCGGTCCCCGCGGGAGGCCCCTATACAAGAGGCTAAGAAACATTGGCATTTCTGACATCGTGTTAGCTACCATCATGCGTCTTTACGAGTCTATCTTTGATCATCTTTGCATAACGCCCGAGGTACCCTATTTTATCTTATT
This sequence comes from Pseudotsuga menziesii, assembly GCA_001517045.1. Classification (NCBI taxonomy): domain Eukaryota; kingdom Viridiplantae; phylum Streptophyta; class Pinopsida; order Pinales; family Pinaceae; genus Pseudotsuga; species Pseudotsuga menziesii. Next base: position 8,538 of record LPNX010083104.1, read on the forward strand.
TTATCTAGAGCACAATTTGTGTCAAAATAGGTGGATTTTTCAGCATGAATTTAAAAAAATCTGTAAGGATAAAACCTTACATGTTGGAATCTAAGCTTGATAAATATATTTTGATAAAATGAATTGATGGTTTACAGAGATAGTGAGTCATATTAAATATGGTTGATAGGGTAATAGACACGTCTATTAATAAATAGGACTTATGATATTTTTGCATGCTTTGATATGGTTTTCTTATCTATATGGGCAACTACTAATGATGGACTTACTTCCATCTGACGAGCTTGTCTTTAGTTGTTCCTGGGAAACCTTTTGATGTTGATATTCTAGAACATCTTGAGTTATGACCAGTGGTAGAAATGTTCATCTCCTCATTTGTTGCAACATCTTCTAGGTTTCGTTTTGTTATGTTATCATGATTAAGGTCAACTTTGATGTTTTTATTTTCATCATTGCAATCTTTGCAATCTTCTATAACTTCAATTTTTTCATAATTGTTGTTAACAATGAATTCACTTTTAACCGTATTTTGTGTTTTATTATAATCTACAACATCGTCATTTTCTTTACAATTGATATTGACATTGTGATTGTCAATATCATCTTGATCTTTCATATCCTTGTTTTCTACCTTTTCGGTTTCATCGTCCTTGTTATCGTCTTCCTTGACAAGTTCCTGTTCTGGAGTTTCACTAGACAATTCTATAGTTTTTTCCGTTGGCGTATTAATGTGCCTTACTTCCCTTCCTTGTAAGAAGCCACAACGAAATTCCGATAGACGTACATATTTTTTATTAAGTATCGTATTTGGAGGTTTGTAGTTGGGGTGTCTTTTCCACTCCTCTGGTTGCACCCCAAGGATCTACATCCAGCCACCTCTTGAACGCTTGCAACGTCCCTGCATCCACATCTCTTCCCTCACGCACACCCATCAGTGATCACGCAGTCAGCTCCTCGTTGCCCTCCTCTAATTCCATTCGACACAACCCATATACCTCCTCTCGCATAGCCCAGTTCTTCCTTTTTTTTCCCTGGCTATTTCTTATTTTATTTCCAATACAATCATTTTCAATTTAGTGTACGTTTCATCTTCCCTAAGGCATCTCTTTTCGATTTCTTTGAATTTAGATTCAATAATACTTCTTGGATTACACCTATAAATGATTTCATTGAATGATTCCAAGTGAAAATCTTCAAGAAAATTTTGAATTTTTTTAATAATAATAATTATTAATTAATATTATTATTGTTGTTGTTTTTATAAACTATATATATAGTTTTTGTTTAAAATTTTGAAACAAAAAACTATAAATCAAAACTATATATATAATTTATAAAAACAATAATAATAATAATAATTATTATTATTAATTATTAATTATTATTATTCAAAAATATTCAAAATCTTCTTACAGATTTTCACAAACAGGAATCAATATGTTTCCAACATTCAATGAAATCATGTATGGCCAGAAGCCGAGAACGATTATTGAATCTAAACTCGAAGAAATAAAAAAGAGATGCCTTAGAGAAGAGGACACATACACCAAATTAAAAATGATCGTATTGGAAATAAAAGAAGAAATAGCCAGGTAAAAAGGAAAGGAAGAACTGGGCTAGCGAGATGAGGTGTATGGGATGCGTAGATGGATTGAAGGAGCATGGGGATGATTTGTAAAGTGGCCTAGGGGAAGGGAGTGTGGCGGGAGAGCAGTGGAAGATGAGCACTGCGTGTGATGTGAAGCAATGCGTGGGGATATTTGATGAGTAACGAAGAGGGGACGTGTGCAACACCGTGTGGGGATGAAGTCCAATGTAAGAAAGGTTAAAGTGGACGTGAGGAGGAGTGTGGGTAGGTATGGAAAAAAATTTGGAACGAGTAGTGAGTGTATAGAAGAAAGAGGGAGTGGGGGTGCGTAGGGAGTTGGATGTGGTTTGTGTGTTGAGTGAAGGTGGAAGCGAGTGTGTGTGGAAACGGTGGTGGAGTGTGATGGGTATGTGAGGGGATGTGTAGAGCAGCGAGGGAGTGCGACGTGGAGGGGCAGTGGGGAATGGGTGTGAGTAGAGGAGAGGGGAGCGCCAAGTATGAAAGAGGGGAGTGCAAGCAGGGTATGGGGAATGAAGAGCACTGAGTAAGTGGGACTGAAGTGCAGCGTGGGACGAGAGGATATAAAGAGAATGAGGAATGAGTGGATGAATATGTAAGGGATACTTATGGGGGGGGGGATGTGAATGAGTGTGAAGGTGGGAGGAGCATGTAAATGGGGGATAAGTGAGATGAAAATGGAAATGGATTTCCACATGAAGAAATCAGAGTGCGTAAGAGAATGATTCCCTGAGGAAGAAATGAGAGTGTGTGAGAGCCTGAAGCTCTGATACAACTTGTATGGATAAAACCTTACATGTTGGAATCTGAGTTTGATAAAATGAATTGATGATTTACAGAGATAATGATCCATGTTAAATATGGTTGATAAGGTAATAGACATACCCTATAATCACTAATAATTAATTAACCTATTAGTGACTAAATAATAAATTGATATTAATTAACAATTGTAATAACCAGTTAGGTTTATTACAAAATCCAGTCATAATTTTTCAAAATCAAGGTTACACTTGTTAAGTTCTGGAATTTTGGGTGCCCCAAGGGTTTCAGAAGGTGTCGAATCCATTTCTACCATTAAAATCACGATTAAAACACAATTAAACTCAGATTTTGCAAAACAAAGCAAAAAACATCGGATTTGGACAAAAAATGGTCGTCCAATCCAAATTGTCGAATTTTTAGCCACCTCCATATAGAAATCGACAACATTTATAGTAATAAAATGTTGTGGTTGTGTTGTACAACGAAGTAGTGCACAAAAAAAAATTAATCCATTGACAGAGACTTAAAGATTCCTAATTTTAAAGAAGACCTACTAATTGAGTTGTTACTATAAATTTGAAGAAACTACCTAACAAAAGAACAACTCTATAGAGAATTTTTAAGCCTCGATATTTTAAGAGGAATCGTGCCCTTTGTGGGCTTCCTTCATTGCTTTCTATTTGATCTTTGAGGTTGTGTCATTAACTTCCCAATCTTCTTAAGTAGGCTTGTTGAATTGTTACTTCTCCCATAGATGCATCCTAAGTCCAAAAAGGTGGAAAACTAAAGATTGTGAACTTCTTGCAAAACCCAATATCATTTTGCATTGCATGTTAAAGTCAATTATGAGCCTTTCCACTTGTCTGCCTTTACCTTCAATTCCACATTTCTCATTAATTAAGTCTTAAACTAATTATCAACATTGTGATTAAGGTAGGTGAAAACCATTTGAAGAGCATCTAATTGGCAAGCCTGACTTCTCAAGCCTTGCTAAAGATATGAAACATCACAATTCATACACTGGCCTACATAACTATACATGTCCATTCTTGGAATTATCTACTAGCCACACATATCCAAGCTACCAAATATGGTTGAGAGACAACCAAGCCCAAGAGAACCAAAGCTACATGCAATTTGTGTAATACCCAACTGATAAGAACTACTAGCATGGGCAACCAAACAATGTGTGCGAAATAGACATACCAATTTGGTGAGGAAGTAACAACATACATAGTCATAACTATAGAAATACATCCAACCTTTATGAGGGGAATCCATCTTGTCATTGATATGAATTCCCCTACCACGAGTATGGGGGAAAAAAGAAATATAAAGGCTTCTTCCTTCATGGGTAATGCCACATGCCCTTTAATTGCATATGCATGCTTATCCTAAGATTTGCATGATGTTCCTTCATGGTATAAAAACATTGGTGAGGTCACCCAGGCCTGGATTTTGATGTTCCATAGAACATTTTTCCATTTCAAAACATATTTGATAGGTAGTCATAAAATGAACTTGTTAATTGCTATAGGTATGTTGATTGGTAAAACGTCAGTCTGACATCTAACAACTTGTATAACCTGTCATAATTTTTAATTCCTATTTTTTATAGAAGGTTAGCAATAGCATAGACCTTGTATGATGGGGACAACCACTCACAGGTAGCAGGCGTTGTACCGTGTAGGCTCTCTCCACATAGCCACATTGGAAAACATATGGAGTTTGTCCAGAATATATAGTAGCTCTCTAATATCGAATCAAACATTAACCAGAATGAAATACCGAAGATAAACTCAAAACTATCATGCACGTGGGTAGGGGTCCACCATTAATGATAGCCTCCAACTACCCTCATTCTTGCTTCAAATCATGTTTTATTGGATTTCTTACTATTTGTTATTTCCCTCCAATAATTTGAAATTCCAATGGAGCATGTCCCATTAGCTTCTACTCATTCCTCCTATATGGGCATGCTCAACTTCTTCCTATCCCGTGTATGATGTGCTTATAAACCAAGGTTAGAAACACCTTTGCCCACTATCTCTAGCACATACTTAGATCTAGGGGTTTGTGAGTATTTCTTGACAAGTCTGATTCACAGGTTGGACACTAAATTATTTTTAAATAACAAAAGCTATTAAATTTGGCTCTCTCATTGCAATTATTTTCCCTCACACTAAGCGGAATCGATCTAGTACCTGCAAGAGCTCATCTTAATCCTGAAATCGAGGGATACATGGTTCCAGTGTTTAACAAGGTTAAACCTCTTGATCTCCATTGGACAAAAGGATAGTATGTTGAAGCCCTACGAAAACATGAAGAGGAACGAGGATGCTACATAAAAAATATTAAGGAATGGAGAGAGGCTCATTTTGTTGCCACAAATATAAATGACTTTCGAGCAAGTGGCTTATAATGGGTAAGCATTTCTTACTATATATAGATATGGAGTATTGTCGACTGTATATTCTAAGTAACCGGATCTACAGTTGGTTTCATGTTTTTTTCTTGTTACTTTTTCCTCTGATAGATTTGGTAGCAAAGCTTTATCTAAAAAATTTTCTTTGTAAATTTTGAGTAGCAGTTAATTTTGAACAATTCTTAATGACAATCTATTATTTGGCAAATATATGTTCGTATATTTTTTATTATTTTTATAGTTATTGTTTAAAAATTTAACTATAATTTTTTTTTGAAAATTGAAAATTGTAATATAAAGTAGTAAAAAGAATGGACACTCATACATATGAGGAAAACATAAAATGACGGGCATGCAAATAACAAAACCGCCATCAAATTTTTTTTGACACGTAGAAGATATTTGAAATTCCAGGCTTGGGGTCACCACATTTTTACTAAAAGTTTCTTGCTTTATCCAATCTATCCTTATTTTCCGTTGAATTCACATGGAAGTTGCAAGATCAAAGAAAATGGATGAAATTGAAACACTTTGCAAGTCCTTGGATTTTTGTGATCATTCTTAAGAAGGTTGAATTTTACACTATTATCGAGTCTTCTACTTAGTTGATGCAGATTAAAATGTCACCCAAAAAAAATCACTTGGTTGATGAGGATTAAGATGTAAAAAAAACATCCATAAATATGAGAATGTGCAATCCTTTATAGATAAAAACTTCTACTTAGTTAATGTTAACCTACCCAACCTAATAAATTTTTTCATAATTGCAAACAACTCCATTCCTACCACCTCAATAAAATAACATAAATATTAATAACTTTAATGTTATTTAACACAACTATGTACAAAGTATTGGTTACGAAGATCCTTTATTTCCCATTTAAAATTGTACACGTTTAAAAATGTACAAGTAAGAGTGGGAATGTAACTACCTTAAAAAGCAGAGTAGGAGTGGCATGGTAACATCTCCATAAAATAACATAAATCTTAATAACTTATAAATTTAATAACTTAATGTTATTTAACACAACTATGTACAAAGTATTGGTTACAAAGATCCTTTATTTCCCATTTAAAAATGTACTAGAGTGGGAATGTAACTACCTTAAAAAGCAGTAGTAGAGTAGGAGTGGCATGGTAACATATCCAATTTAATTTAAGCGAAAATATGAATAAAACCAACAATTTGTATGTATTTATAAAAAAAAATTATATTTTATGGACAATCAATATTTATTTTGCAACTTATTTAATGTGGTTGCAACAAGCATGTTGGTCATTAAATCTTAAGTTGTTTGAGATTCAAATGGTAAGAATTGTCTATGCATTTTGTCGTTTTACCGCTTCATCATGTTATGCTCCAAGTTCATTACTTTTCATTTTGAAAGGCAATGAATGTTATGAGGAAAAGTGGGTATCTAACAATTAAATGAGATGTTGGGCTATTTTCGTTCATGTTATCTTAATGGAAAATGTTAATTAAGTATAAAATGAAGCTTGATGTTTGGGTCACGTTAAAAAAACCAATTTTTTTTAATAAGATATTCAAGGTTAGTTGTTGTACAAGCATTGCAAATGATAATTTTGAGATGATGATATGAATATGGTCAATGGTGGGAAATCCATTTTGTATGGTTTAAAAGGTTAATATTTTTTTTTGGGAAAGTACGGTTAAGAGAATTATATTATTAAAAATTATTTATAGTTATTTGGGTGGCTAGTTTACCAGAGGGAAAGCCAAAGTAGCCACATCTCCAAAATTCAAAGATTAACTTCCAATTTCCACTGATACTACTAAAGAAAACAAGAGTTTTAAAACTGTAGCTAGAAATTCTACCACTGTTCGTAATGAACTTGATACTAAAATTAAAAGAGATAATGTTCGACAAGCCGGGACTTCTGCCCAAAAAATAAAAAGTAATTGAGTTCATAGCATAAATTGACAGACTAGCTAGGGAAGCAAATGTGGGAGGGGTTGTTTTTTACCCTAACGAAAAACGAGTTACCTCCTTCGCTTGGGGTTTGGGGTGGATGAATAACCAAGTTGAGTGGGAGGCCCTCATTCAAGGTATTGAGCTTATGCAAGATCTCAGTATACATGACTTTCAGGTCTTCGGGGACTCCTGGATTGTTATTCAAACCATGCAAAACATTTAGTCGAGCAGAAAGTTGGAGATTGGGAAAGTGCAAAAGAGAATTATCTCCTTTGCTAAAGACTTGAGCAAGGTTCAATTTCTTCATTTTAAGAGACACAATAACCCCCTAACGGATAAGCAAGCAAACCTAGGGGTGAACCTAGGCCAAGGGAAGTTAATGGCCGATGATGTTCCCATTCACACTTTGAAATGGGTAAGTTGTTTTCAAATTTAGACTTAATGGGCTTTGTTATCCCGCTAGGGAAAGCATTACTGGTGCTCGCTTGGACCATAGGGAGTTGGGTCTGGTCTTTCCAACTGGAGGTGGCAATTAATATGCATGGGACAACTGGTTTGTGGTGGAAGCGGTCGATGATGTTATTTATTTTCTCTCATTTGGATCTTTCCATATGTGTGATTCCAAATCATTCCTTAGTCAACTTTTGATGTGATATATTTCTGGATTTTGGATTGGCGAGTCATCCATTTGGCTTGGGAGTTGTAGAGTTTAATAGTTTGCACGCATTGGGATGTTGTTAGTCTACAACTAAGAGTAGGCTAAGGCCTAAATTTTCTTGTCGAAATCCCCTTTGTGTGAGAAATCCTAGAGCAATGGATAAGCTCTTTGTTGAACCCCAGTTGGAGGAAGAGGATAGACTGGAGGAATTTTTTGATGGGGTCTGAGATATTGAGAATGTCGTGGATGATTATAAGAAGATGCTCCATTATGTGTATGAGGTCTTGAAGGCGGTTCGAAAAGAGAATAGGAGGATTTCCATTTACATCACATGCATGGGCACTCAGCTGGATGACTTGGAAAGTGGCTATCATGTGCAAGTGAGAGAGGTAGAATATATTTGGCGCAGACTACCAGATATGGACAGGGTCACGGGATGGAAATTGGTTGAGCTAAGAAGTGCTATTTTGGAATTAAGGAGGGTCCACGAGGAGCAGAGGATGATTGTGAATGAACGGAATGAAGACTGGTATCTGCACCTCAAAGAAAAATTGGAAGTAATACAAGATGATATCAGTTCATTGGGAAAAGGAAACAATGGGCCTTCTCGAGGGCAGACCGAGGTGTCTCCAATGGATGAAATATCCACAGTTCAACATGTTGAGGACGTGAACCTAGTGCAGACATGATCTTTACTTTCCTAAATCTTTTTGCATATGTTTTTTTGTCTACTCTTATGCAGCCAATATGTTAGGATTTACTGTGTAAAAGGGGATAGTTTGTTTTTTGAAAAACTTTGTAATGTTAGTTTTAATTCTGAGCAGTCAGGCCTGGGTTTGAATGTTCTAATGGTCAGACTTTAATCTCTGCTATTTTTTGTGGTTTGGGGTCATTTGTAATATCTTTCCTTTTTAATATAATACTACAAGTACACTTCGTTTCTGTTAAAAAAAGCATAAATTGACATACTAGGCTTAGACGTAGGCCACTTGGAGCATAAGCATAAGACAAGATCAGGAATCATCCAAGATGGTAATTGTTCGAGCTACCTTGGGTTTAGGCTCCTCCACATTCACATGCACTTTGATATCTTGCTATGTGTTTGGTTTCCTTCAATAAAGGAGACCCAATTGACCCGGAGGGATGTTCTGTTGAAATACCTTGTCGATGAGTTGACATGCCAAAGCGTTGAGCTTCACATCTGTTTCTTGCTGGCCTTTGAGAATTTGTTGTGACCAATTCTCTAACAGCTCCATCTTGACAAAGAGACTAAGGCCATTGTTCTCTTCCTCAAATAAACCATTGACGTTGTTGGTAATGGCATAACCCAGGAGCGTTTTAGTTTTTCAGAAAAGAGCTAATGTCTTTGTATATCTTGTTTCTTTGGTGTGGGTATTCCCAAGGTCATCCTATATATGTCCCAAGTCCTTTGCAAGCTCCCCGGCCATCAAAATATCACAATTTCTTGCAATTTTGTCCTCCATGTGTTGAATGTGCTCATGTGCAGGTGGATTAACCATTGCACTAAATGTTGTCTTTTCCTTTCTTTACTTTGCCAGAACTTTGGGCATGTGACATTGTTTGGGATCGACCTAAGTTCCTCACTTCATGTGAACCATTTGAAACACAAGAGTTGGGTGTAATGTATAGCAATTGACATGGTTCGAAGACAGAGGATAGAGCCAAACCAAGCATATGTCAGCGCTGAACTAGTTTCACCTCCAAGTTATTCCTTCCTTTTTTAACTTGCTAGCTGAATGTGAGAGTGTCAAACCTTGTCACGATGATGCCCCAAAAATGGGATATGAACTAGAGTACGTCCAAGGAGGTGGAGAGTCGATCTCTCATGATTGAGGATGAAACCATTGAGGAGAAATCTAGGATTATGTGCGTTCAATGGGAGAGAGAGGGTATGTCACAAACTACAATGATGAATACCAACTAGCCAACACTTAATTTCTTACTCGAGTTTGACACGTCCCCTCCCATCAATCCAACCAACAAAAGGGGACATGAACAATATGTGGGGTGCTAATTTTCGCCCCCATGATCATATTATGAAATTCATGAACAACTAAATGCATGTGAAATTCATATTAAACACACACAATGGAATTGAACTCTATCAAAGCACACACACATCATATTATACCAACATACTCATCACAAACATAACAATAAAACCATGCACAACAATAAATTCACTTTCATGTTATTCATAAGCATCTAATTGAACAATTCATGTTGGGTTGGCTCATTCAATTTAACACAATGAATAGTCATTCATAACACATAAATTAGGCAAAAACATAAATAACAGTGAACACTTATCTTTTAATTGGATATGGAAGAGCAACATTACACCCAACCATAGGTCTCTATCCAACCTATATTCTTTCATCTAAGAGACCAACCCAAAGCTGGGCTATGTATCCACTAAGGAGGAACTGCTTAGGCTCACTCACAGCCATAAGGACAAATATTCATGCTAAGCCGGCACATAGTTGGGTTTGTTAAGAAAGTAAGGAGGAAGGGAAGCAGATAGCTAAGCCATTGAGCTTAACCACAAAGCTGCAAGCATCTCAATTTGGCTTGAGACAACGTTGACACCCACAATACCTACCACACCCAACGTAAGGAAGGCCCCCTTCTCTACTACACAGTTCTTTAGGCGCCCCTTCCTCTAATGCTTTTCAGGGTGGGAATAGAAAGGTCCAAGCTGCTAAACCTCTAAATATTATTTCATTCACTAGGTTAATCAATCCACTTTGATCTCTGATCTCACTCTTGCTTCAATCCACCCTTGGATTTTTCCAAATTCCGATCATGTGATTGTCAATCACGAAATTCCACTTTCAGGATTCCAAATCTCAGGCTCCTATGGATTTTCGGGCTCTTAGCACTCTCAATTTCGTCCCACAGTGTATGTTTATGGCTTCCCCACTATATTTCACTCCTCATGTGAATTTTTGGGTGTATTTGGCACTTCAAAACATGGGTTCTTTCCAAGTTGCTATTTTTGGTTTTTCCACAGTTGGGAGCGCGTAACTTGCTGAAAAATTGTAATCTGGATTTTCAACAATGGACTGGGGTTGATGGAAAACAAATTCCCATGACGAAGAATGACTTATGGGTCAAGTAAACCATGTTCATACTCAACCATACAAATTTCTAAATTTCCCATGCTCCATTAATTTCATGAGTTGATTTCTCAGCTACCATCTTACAACATATATAAATGCCAGCATAGCTAGTTAAGATAGGTTCTCAAGATGACATTGGGAAACACAGGGTTCAATCCCACAACCCCTCACCTCTTACTAGGATACACACAACCCCCTCGCTTTTGTTGCTTCCACATCAAACTCTTGGTATTTTATTTGTATTAAAAATATTTACATACTTTTTTTACGATTCTCCATGGCTTACTAGCACATGGCTAACAAAATATAAAATAGCATTCATTAGTGGGGCCTTGGCCTTGAGCTCCACACTAAGAATCATACATAGCATATACACGTATTTACATATAAATCCAATGCATTCAAAGGGTCGAAATGGGTGTATTACATTCCCCTCCCCCTTACAATAACATCGTCCTCAATGTTCTCAAAACTTGAACAAAAAAGGGTATGCCTCTTTCATGGAATTCTCCAACTCACATGTAGCCTCATTGGGACCAAGGTGCTTCCATTGCACCTTTACTTGTTTAATGGATTAGTTCCTGAGCAATTTCATCTTCTTATCAAGGATGTGCATAGGTTCCAATTGGAACTCTCCCTTGGGTTCCACCTTTATAGCATGCCAATCAATTATGTGACTATGATCATGTACACACTTCTTAAGCAAAGAAACATGGTAAACATTATGAGCTCTCATGTTAGTAGACAATACAATCCTATATGCAACTGGTCCTATCCTATCAAGGACTTTGAATGGCCCACAATATCTTGGTGCCAACTGGGCACAACTTCCCAACTTCAAGGAACATTTCCTTGGATTTACTCTTAAATAAACATGATCCCCAATTTAAAATTCCTTGTGCACTCTTTTCAAATCTACATAACTCTTCTACATGTTCTATGATGCCTTTAAATTATACCTAATCTTAACAATTTATTTTTCCATTTCCTTGAACATTTATGGCCCAAGCACTACAATGTTCACTGGATTGTCCCAATTCACTAGAGTTCTGCATCCTTTGCCATATAATGCTTAAAATGGAATCATTCCCAACGATGCTTGATGTCCATTATTATATGCAAATTTTACCAAGTGTAGGCAATCCTCCCACTTGTATGGTTTCCCCATCACGTACATCCTCAACATGTCTTCAAGAACTTGATTCACCCTCTCGATTTGACCATGTGTTTGAGGGTTATACATTGTGCTAAAGTTCAGTTGAGTTCCCAACTCCTGAAATAACCCTTTCGAAAATTTAGATGTGAACTTTGCATCTCGATTTGAAACTATTGTCTTGGGAAATCCATGCAATCTAAATACTTCCTTCATGAAGATATTCACTATTTCACTTGCTTTATGAGTGGACTTGACTGGAATAAAATGAGTTGCCTTTGATAGCTTGTCCACCACCACCATAATTGAATCATGCTTCTTCACTCTTGTTGACAAACCTGTTATAAAGACCATATAAATTATTTCTCACCTCCAATTTGGAATGGGAAAGGGCTGCAATAGTCCTGCTAGGTGTTGATGCTATGCCTTGACTTGTTGGCACTTTTGACACTGAACATTGTAATTTGCTATATCCTTTCTCATTCCATTCCAAAAGTATTGTTTTCTTGTTGTTGTTATTGTCTTTTGATATCTTGGATGTCCAAAGTATGACATTTGATGAATTTTATCCATTACTACCTTCTTCAAATATGCACATTTCGGAATGTACAGTCTTCCTTTATAAACAAGAAGATCATCTTCTTTGAGTTAGTATCCTTCATATTTTTCATCTACTTTTCCTTACTGCCTTTTTTTTAACTTGAAGGTAAGTTTCATCGTTCTTTTGGGCTTCAAGAACTCTTATTCTCAAATCTGAGACTTCACCTCCTTTATAACATCTTTGTTGTTTCCAATCAACAACATGTCATCAACATACAGAACTATGTTAATGAAGTGATCACCAACCTGTTTGGAATATACACAGTGATCAACTTTGTTTCTCACAAACCCCAATCCAAGTATGTATGTGTCAAACTTTTGGTACCACATCCTTGGAGATTGCTTTAGACCATAAAGGGACTTCTTTAGTTTTCATACCAACTCATTCTTTCCCTTTACTATGAACCCTTCTGGTTGTTTCATGTATATTTCTTCTTCCAAATCCCCATGTAAGAACGTTTTCTTCACATCCATCTGCTCTACTTCAAGATCAAAAGCAACAACAATAGAAAGAAGAAATCTAATAGAAGTTAATTTTGCAACTCGAGAAAATATTTCACCAAAATCAATACCCTCTACCTGAGAATATCCCTTTGCTACCAAGCAGGCTTTATACTTATCTACTTTACCTTCTGCATTCAACTTCTTTTTAAATAGCCATTTGCTCCCAACTGCTTTTCTCCCAGCTGGTAACTGGACTGGCTTCCAAGCTTTATTTTTTTCCAAGGAATCCATTTCTTCATCCATGGCCTTTTTCCAGAGATCACTATCCTCTGAATTAATAGCTTCCTTCACATTTCTAGGATCATCATCAATAATAGACATAGAAAAATGAGAGCAAAAACTAGGAGGGGAATACCTTTCTAGTTGCCTTATTTCTTGAGATGATCTCCTCAAAACTGGAGTATGAGGTTCTTCTTCTTCTGATTCTACTTCTTCTATTGAGTCAGATTCTTCACCTTCTAACTTAAACTCTATTTTCTTTGGTTCCTTTTCCATTGGATTCACTTCCTGTCTGGGGACTTTTTTGACCTCTCGAAACACAACATCTCGACTGTAAACAATATTCTTAGTTATAGGATTCCAAATTTTATACCCTTTCATACCATCTTTATAGCCAATAAAGATACACTTCTCAGCTTTGTTATCCAACTTGCTCCTTTTCTCCTTTGGAACATGTACATAAGCATCACAACCAAAAAATTTCATATGCTTAATAGAGGGTTTCTTACCAATCCATACCTCTTATGGAGTTTTATCAATCAATGCTGATGTGGGTGATCGGTTTACCAAGTGATATGCTGTCTCCACTACTTCTGCCCAGAATTCTTGTCCTATCCCAGTACTGCTTAGCATGCTCCTTGCCTTTTCCATCAACGTCCTATTCATCCTCTCAACAACTCCATTCTGTTGAGGTGTGTATGGAGTAGTCTTTTGCCTTGCTATTCCACACTTCTTACAAAAGTCCTTGAATTCATTCCCACAGAACTCTCCACCATTATCTGTCCTCAATACCTTTATTTTCTTTTCTGACTGATTTTCTACAAGAGCCTTAAATTCTTTAAACTTGGCAAATACTTCAAATTTATTTCGAAGGAAATAAATCCATATGTTCCTTGAGAAATCATCTATAAATGAAACATAATACACAGATTTTCCTAATGATGGAACAGGAACAGGTCCAAACACATCACTATGTATTAATTCTAGAATTCCCTTTGCTCTTGTAGCACCAGATGCAAATCTTACTTGATTTTGTTTTCCATATATGCAATGTTCACAGAAATCAAAATCCAGAGTGCAATTCGTCATACCTTCAACCATACCTTTACCTTGTAATGCCCGAAGTCCCTTTTCTCCGATATGCTCCATTCTTTGATGCCACAACATTGTCTTTCCTCCTGATGTAGTCAGGGTTTTTTCATTTTTACCTCCTTCCTCCAGCACAACAAAATTGTTACATTCATCAATGATGGTTTTTCCCAATAGTTTGTACAGAGTTCCATACTAAACTCCCCTCATCAATACCATTGATCCTCGAACCATTTTGCAGCCACCATCTCCACACACAGTCTTTACGCCTGCAACATCCATCTTTCTGACAGATATCAAGTTTCTTGCTAGATTTGGAATATGTAGCACTATAGGCAGAGTTCTAATCCTTCCATCCTTCAGTTTTATCTTGACTCTACCACGTCCAATGATACTGGCTGGTGAATCATCTCCCAAGTACACATCTCCTCCATTGCACTTTTCATATTCACAGAACCACTCCCTATGAGGGGTCATATGACATGACGCACTTGAGTCAATCAGCCATGTATCACGTTCTGAAGGACTATCCGTGGAAGCTAGGTACACATCCCCTCCTTCTTTTGAGGAGTTCTTCGCCTCTGTGGAAGGGGTATCCTCATATCCCTTTGCTTTCTCAACATTCTTAGATCTGCAATCCTTATTATAGTGCCCAGCTTTACCGCATTTCCAACACTTCCTTATTCCTTTTCCTCGGGATTTAGATCTACCTTTAGATTTAGATCTTCCCCTAGATCCTTTATTTTTGTTTCTCTCTTGGGGGCGACCTCTCACAGATAAGGCATCCATGCTATGGTTAACCATGGTTTTTCGCCTCATCTCTTCTGATAGTAGGGATGATACAATTTCATCAAATTTTAAGGTCGCCAGGCTAGAACTACCTATTGCAACAATTAGGTTGTCCCAGGAACCCGGCAAAGAACACAATAATGTAATACATTTATCTTCTTCAGCCATTTTAATACCAACAGAGGTTATCTGACTTACCAGAGTATTGTAGACATTCAAATGCTATGTTACTTTCATTCTCGTCCATTATGAGGTGAAACAACTTCTTTTGCAGAAACAGCTTGTTCACCAGGTATTTTGATTGATACAAACTCCCTAGTTTTGCCCATAGCTTTACTGCACTATCTTCACTAGATATGTTCAACAACATAGAGTCTGATAAGCACAATCATATTGTACTCCTTGCCCTTGTTTCTAATTTATCCCAATCTTCTTGTGACGTTGCAGTGGGTTTCATACTTGGATCCACAACAATCCACTGTTCCCAATCTACCAGAAGATCCTCCATTTTGAGCTTCCATAGCTCAAAATTCTGGCCATTAAATTTCTCAATCTTGATTCTTGAAGTGCTCGCCATTCTCTTTCAATGCACAAATCAACACTGCAAAGCTCCCACTGAACCCAGTTTTATCACAAACCCAAGATCTATCAAATGCGTCGAACCCTTAGCAGCAAAGGCGTCCCCCTAATGCCAAAATCGAGCTCTGATACCACATGTAAGTTTTAAACATGTGCAGAGAATCAAAGCATACAGATTCTTTTAAGAAAAATAGAGATCACAACACGTCATTCACACATAAACACAGAGATTTACCCTGGAAACCCTTAACCGAGAAAACCAGAAAACCTTGGAGCCACACCTCTTATTTTCTCTTCATTACATTATGAAATCCTCACAATACAAAATATAGGTATTCCGCAACATCCAAATACCCTAATCCGTTAACCCAGACTAGAAAAAGAATCAAATCCCTCCATACGCACATGCAAAGAATATAACATATACCCAACACTTGATCCTTTTGTAAGGTTCCTTTCTTCAGTAGGTTCATAAAGCCAATTCTGGGCCTCTTCCACTCCTAAGTCTTACAGACCAAAGCAAGGATGCACATAACAGCAAACACAAGTGTTGGGCATGAAGAAAACCGTCTTGGGAACCAAAAACGAAATGATAGATGGGGGGAAACGATCCTGGGAGAGCAATTCGATTTCAGCAAACGTTCCTGGGCATTGCAGAGGAAAAAACGACCTCTATAAACCCCAAAATAGTGAATCTCTTCTCCCATTCTCTGTGCAACGCAAAAACAAATTCCCAGCCATGGAGAAAATGAGGAAACTGCAAAAAAACATGAAGTAAAATGCTCGGTTAGCTCCAGCTGCGTGAGAGAGTGAAATGCACGGGTGAGGAATTCTTTGGGCACCAATTTCTGGGTGTTTTCTTGCCCCATAAGCAAAAACACGTTTTTCCAAAATGATGGCTTGCCCCGATAGGAAATTGACTGTCATACCTCTCCATTCCCAATGCATTAACTACCTCAACCAACTTCTGGAAGAATTAAATGATTATGTGAATAAGACAAAATGGGTAGTTGAGAGTTTATGGGTTCTCTCATTGACATTTGGCTTAACACTATTGGTTCAGGGGTTTGAATAATTTCCCTCCCTATTCCTTGTGAAATCATGCCCCCATCTCTTGTTGCATTGCATAGCTAGTTGTGGGTATTTTATTAAATTGCATATTTACATGATGTCTCAATTTATATTATGCCTGGCAAGCATGGAAACCATATGCATCGATTTTAATTGTCGATACATAAATTACTAAATCGATGGCGGGGCCTTGGGCTTGAGCTCCTCACCATGATTTAATAACGATATTTACATCATGTACAATTTTAATGCAATGGGGTCAAAATCGGGATACTACATTAAACCATTGGGGCATTGATGAAACTGACATTTTGCATAACATTGATAATGTCAAAATATTATTACTTCCAAGTTTAAAGAGAAATTCTGGTGTGATTAAAATTTAGCGGTTAAGAGAAAATTAAGATACTATAAGGAGGTCATTAATCCTAACTTGGAATATCAGAAGTATCTCTCAGCAGTAACTAGCTCACGGAAGAAAATTAATATAGCCAAGATTAGAATGAACTCTCATGAACTCCATAGCGAAACAAGGCGTTGGTCTATTGCTAAAATGCCATGGGCAGAAAGGGTTTTCCATTTGTGTGAGGCTATGAGCGTTGAGGATGAAAATCACTTTCTCTTAGAGTTCCTTACTTACACCCACATTAGATCTGAGTTTCATAGTTTGCTACAATACAAACCTTTATAACCTCCTAACTTGTCAAAACTATAGTGAGCTTAGAGAGCTTCTTGGCAAGATTTGTGAGCACAGGAACAATATTTTAAAGTAACCAAGTATTATCATTCTTAAGGCCCGATAGACCAAAGTTGGTCTTTGTGAACGTTAATCATCATCATCATATAATGGGAAAGTATGATTTTGTATTTTGAACAAATTTCACAATACCGTGCTAAGTAGGAAAAAATTAGGACCAAACATAAATGCTCCAACATTTTGCAAACAAAAAAAACTCTTCTACGATATGCTTAAAACTATATTCAAAGTGGAAAAATAATATTGATATTAATTATTTTTTTAAAACTATGAAAATAACTTAGCCTTTTGTACTTAGTTGAATTAATATTAGAATATTATTATTACCTTTTTAAATTAAAAAAAAAAACTTACTTTAAAATTATTCCTATAATACTTTTCCTTTCCAATGTTATTATGTCTCCGACAAGGGGATATATAAAAATCGCGGTGAAAGCGTGCAGTTGGTGAAGCGATGCACATAATTTTATGAAACGATGCCCTGAGCAGGCCTGGAATTTGACGGCTCACATAAAGTTTTTTTCATTTTTACAGGTATTTGTCATGTAAATATGAAATGAACACGCCATTATTGACAACTAATGAAATATTTCAAACGTCTATTTGACGTTTGGGAATTTAGACATCCCATTAGAAATTTTAATGCATGTTATATCTACTATACCTTATGATGTACATTTTAATAATTACCCTTGGCCATATTGTTGGGTCACTCCTACATTTCTCTCAGTTGTTGGTAATTACCCTTGGCCATTGTGCTGGGCCACTCCTATAATTCTCTCAGCGGCTGGTAATTACCCTTGGCCATTGTGTTGTCTCGCTTCTGCATTGGTCTGTGTTGCTTGTTGAAAATATTTAGTTTCTATGTAACCCACAACCTTTTATGTTTTGTAAACTTAACACTTATCATGTTCCTTGCCTACTGCCCAATGCCAATTTCTTTCAATGCACGCCCCATCTTGTCAATCAATGGGGAATACTGACGCCATGGGAGACCCTCGTAGATGGCCATTTTGGTTCTCGGGAATGCCAACTTTCAAGACCGTTAATTACTATTCCCGGGCGTGCCAGGATTTGGATTGGACAATCCATCACAAACACAACTGCTTTCCCATTGAGGATTGGTTGGAACAAGAGGACGGTGACGAGGAAATGGGGAAGGTCAACGAAGACACCGTGATTAGTTAATTAATTAGTTAGTTGGTTAATTAGTCACAGATTCCTTTGGTAGGTTTTCTTTTTTGTTCAAGGATCAAGCTTGTATGTTATGGCATGTACCTACCATCGTGATATTTGTGTGTTTTTCTCTAAATATGTGTGTGTGTGAATCTGGAATCATTTTAAATAGATTTCAATGTTGTTTGTCGCTTCCTTCTCCTTAAGAAAGAACACACCAAAGCAGGACCTACCAGACCACACTCAGATTAGGCAAGACCACACTGTGTAAGCGAACACATCAAATCAAGGCCTACCGACCACACCCGCGTTAACAAAAACACACAATGCCATGATTTACACACAAAAAAACGTTATTAAGCGCTACAACTCTGGAGCAACCATCAAAGGGGGGTAGCTTGAAGAAACCCTTATAATTGTTATTTAAATGGAGTAGCTCTAGAACAGTTAATGAGGGGATATGCTTAGAGAAGGGGAAATAACCTAGCATTATGAAAGTACTACGAATATATAATAAACCCCGAGATTTACTTATGTTAGTTAGGTCTATTTTACATCCCAAATTTGGTGTTCAAGTGGTGTTGGATAGGTTGGAAATGAGGTGGACTGGATTGAGCATTGAAGAATGGTGGAGGAGTGAGTAGTTCTGGGTTATTGGAGGTGTTTCTGCACAACTTTTAGCAGTTATTCAAGGTTTTCTCAAGGTACTTACAAGCATTGATGAAAGTTTCATAGTCACTTCCAAGGCATCATATGACCGTGAATTTGGGGAACTATACGCATTCAAATGGACCACACTCTACATTCCTCCTACAACCCTCCTTATCATCAAATTGGTGGGGGTTGTTGTCAGCGTAGCAGATGCAATCGACAATGGATTTTAGTATGGGCCCTCTATTTGGTAAAGTTTTCTTTGCATTGCGGTTCATTGTGCATCACCCTTTCCTTGAGGGTCTCATGGGCAGGAAGAACCAAACTCCCACCATTATGGTTATCTGGTCCATTCTCTTAGCCTCTATTTTCCCACTTTTCTAGGTAAAAATTGATCCTTTCTTGAGTAAGGTTAAAGGCCCAGATACTAAACAATGGCATCAATTTTTGATACTTCGCTATTCAAGCATCAACCTTTTAGAAGAGAGAAACGAAACATTTTAGAGGCTCCAAGTCTTATAATATATATGGAGTACTTGAAAAAGTATTTCCTGGTTTTTTTTTTTACAAATTCGTAATTTAAATAATCATGTCTTCCAATTAGTGGATGATTGAAGGTTTTTTAATTTCCAAATGTCACATTTGATTGGGCTGCTTTTTGAGATATGCCTCAAAGAATGCAAGATAAAAAATAAGTTTAAATAAGTAAATGTTGCTTCTTTGAGCTAAGCCGCGAAGGTCCCCTGGAAAATGTCATATGCAATCGGTTTCTTTTGTTTGTAAAGATATACATTGACTGTCAACTTGCCTCTACCATTATTTTATCTCTCGGATGCAATTCATTAACTAGTTCTACTGATAATTAATCAACTTTACACGAGCTTCAGATTGTTGTAGCAGTTTGAAGTACGATTCGTATTTATATGTATATATGAAAAAAATTGGTAATGTCATTGCACACCATTAGAAATGATCTCATATTAGTGTTTTGAGATTTTGTATTCCAAAGTCATATTATAGATCAAAATAGTATTGTGCATTCTTTTACTTTCGCTACAACTAAATTTCCAAGTGTGCTCCATTTTCATAGAAATTGAAGACTTTTCAATGAACACAAACAAAAAGTCAAATCAACGTTCACAACCATTCCACTTGGTAACTTTTAAAGTAACAAATCTCATCTCAAGGTTAAGAATGCAACATATATGGATAAATAGGCACCTTTTGTTGTAACGTTGGAACTATCCTTTAAACAATCAATAATAGACTAGGTTGATTAAGCACTATTCACAATTGACTCCCGCATTCCAATTGTTGATCCACTAATTGACTCCCATGTGCCAATTGTTGATCCACTAATTGAATTAGATCTAGCCCAATCCATTGAAATTCGTGAAAGAACAACCCACAACAAGTTCAAAATCTATGAATAGCCCTCGATAGATGTCTTGACATAGGATTGATCCATTTTCTTTATAAAACTATTAGTAGCAGAAGTATTACCATATAAATCAGCTGGTTTAAGTATCCATGGAGGGGTTACCAAAAAAAATTGGGAAGATCGAACATAGACTCGTCATCTATGTTAATTGACTTGTTTTCAAACTGCGTTGTTAAGGAATAGGGAATTTTCAAAATATATTAATGTCAAGATTGCTTTTTAGTCATGAATAACATGAAAGAACAATGAAATAGAGCAAATGATAATGGTGGATGCTCCTCTACAGACCATGGATACGCCACCATTGACAAATTTTATCTCCATCGTTGGGAATGAGGATTTTTGAAATAGTCAGTACACACACAAAGGAGATATTATTGAGAATGGTTAGAATTTTATAACCTTTCTCCACAATATCTACTTCTCTATGTTGGTGTGTTTACACATACATTTATTATGATATACACAAATGCTGTTTCCTATAATAGAACAAATTAAGTGCTACTTTTTGGGGGTGAGAATGTGATGGAAGCAACTATATAATTTGTTTGCAATTTATCTGATTCTAATTTCATTATTGATTTCTTAAGCAATGATTTGATGAATTCTCATTTTCATCGTCACCTTTAATATGATTCCTATAATAGAACAAATTAAGTGCTACTTTTTGGGGGTGAGAATGTGATAGAAGCAACTATATGATTTGTTTGCAATTTATCTTATTCTAATTTTATTATTGATTTCCTAAGCAATGATTTGATGAATTCTCATTTTCATCGTCACCTTTAATATGATCATTATCACCATTGTAGTTTTATCCCTTTGCATTGAAATTCACATTTAATACCAAAATTCACTTGTTTGTATTTATCCTTAGTTCAATCTCATTGATCATTCAATAATTATTATAATAGTTTGAAATGAGATCTTGGATTTAGTGACTCATATTGATTTAGACCATACAAAATGGGCCCAAACGAATACTCAAATAAAGTCTTATATATTTGTCGATGGAGTGTCAATTACCATTTATTTATAGCTTGATATATATTGTAATGTTAATTACCATTTGTTCATAACTTTACAGAGAAGAGTTTGAGAAATAAGAGTTAAAAGATCGTAAATTTACTAAAAAAAGTTTCATAAATTTATCAACAATAAACATAAATAAATTATACAGTTGCAAATACACTATCTCCAAAAATAATTGTTTTAGTAAAGACACTACCACCTTGTGGCTCTTGTTTTTATTAATGTTCCGCTTAATTGATGTAAGAATATTAATTGATGTAAGAATATGTTGAAGATAATACAAATGAGATTTCATTAAATTTATTCTTGTTAGTGTTAATCTTAATACCTTTCCAACTTTATTCTTGTTAGTGTTCCCCTTGATACCTTTTCAAAATCAATAATTAATGTAAGAAGATGAAGAGAATAATATAAGTGAGATTTCATTAATAAGTTTGTAAGGATACATTTATTGCCATAAGCGTGAGATATGACATCTCTACTCATTTCAAAAATTTGAAAGTTAGGCATTTCAAAAATTTAAAAGTTGGGTTTTAATTTTAATTTTAAGTGGCTATATTTTTGTAACTTTTTAAAAATGAAAGATCATATAAATAATGGTATTTTAATAGAAAAATATAAATTATTTAAACACTTTAAAAAATTGTAAAAAAGAAATATTATTTTTCTAAATTTTTAGAATCTTAAATAATTAAATATTTCATGAAAAATTATAAATTTTCAATAAAATTTAAGAAATAAATAAAATCTTCTTCGAAATTAGTAAGGTTCACAAAATTATTATTGTTTTACATAAATGAATACATTCTAACAAAAATAATAAGAAAACATAATTTTCTTCGATTCATTTGATATTCTTCAAAAGTATTAAAATTTACATCATTGAAACATCAAACTATCTACCCAATGAAAGAGGCTTTCTAGCTTTCATTTGTTTCCATACATCGTCAATAACATTCCAAACTACCTCATTTAGAGCATGAGGTGCATTAAGAGAGAAAAACATTAACATATCCAATGTCTCCAATGAAAGTCTTGACCTATCATCATTTTTAAAATGTTTAATTTTGAGAAGTCTCTTTCACACATTGTTGTACTTGTTGAAACAACAAGGATAGATTGTCATAATCGTGTCAAATAGGCAAAGCCTTTAAACCATTTAGGGTTCATCTCCACATAGATCCCTTGCTCCAAACATATGATTTTTAGGGTATGATTTATAGTACAAATAAATTCATTCATTTCACTGAAATATTTATCAGTATCCACATTAGGTGAGTCCCCAACACTAAAATTTTCACATAAAGATTTCAACCATGTTTTCATTTCAAAGTCTCTATCATCCGTTTCTTCATAATAATGTTGAGGACTGGAAAACTTAGCATCATCAAATATAGGTAGATCTATGAACCTCATATATAGAGATCGAAACACCTTCATCACAAAACATTTTTCTAAAAGAATACAATCATCTAGTGTCAATGATCTTTGTATCTTTGGAAAACTTTCAAAACTAAATTGAAGTTATCTAGTGTCAATGTCAATGATCTTTGTATCATACATGTGCTATCTACAAACTCAAGTGTTCCTTATTGTGCTCTAATTAAAAAAGAGGATATGTGCATTGCACCTGCCCCAAATATGCCTCACAAAAACCATTTATGGATCATCTTAAAAGTAACATCTAAAGTAGTGCCAATTGCGGTTATATCAACATGATCCTCTTGGAAATTTTGATTCAACTCATTTAACTCAATAAGCACACTTGCAAGCAAATGGATGAAAAATTTCACTTGAAATGTTGTTGCCAACTCATAAATATTTTTCTCCTCGGACTCTCATTCTTTTAATAAAGCACTAGGCATGAGTTTGACAAGTCTTTCCATGTCCTCTCCTCTAACTTACTAATTTGAAATGATTCCATTAGCTCTTTCAGTTCTCCATGTATTTTAGGGGATTTCCCAAGCCATGAATAAACTTTGTTTACAAAGTTATTAATATACTGCAACTCTGAAAAATGAGACAAAGCATCATTTGCTACTAATGTTTCTCTATGAACTATGCAATGGATATCTAATAAATGAGGTGCATCTCAACATGTCTTAGAAGATAAACCTTCATGATTACCCCTCATGGTAGTTGCCCCATCAGGTCCAAATCCAACAAACTTCATCAAAGATAGATACATCTCTATTACAAAAGTTACCACTCCATCATATATAGATTGAGTTGTCCCGAGTTTTATTTGAAGCAAACGTATGAATTTTGTTACACATTGACCTCTTCTTTCATTTGTCAAATATGTAATATAAATAATCAAATGATGCTCCATAGTCCCATCAATGTTTTCATCGACTAAAATTGAGTAAAATGGGCTATGAATAATCTCATCTTTCCAATATACCTCATAAGTTAGCAACTTTGAGAAACTATTTTCTAGATGGTGTATTTGTGTATTCAAATTATTCATGTATTAAAGAAATGTTTGGAGTGAACTTATACCTATTCAAGCCATATATGGTGTTGGCAGATGGTAAGTTCCCAGTTACGACATTAAACTCTCATGGATTCTTCCTAGATTTATATTGCTTACCTTTCTCACGAAAATTGAAGTAGGACTTAATATTTCATTATTTTGGAATGGGATAGGTCATTCCAAATTAAATTTGAACCAAAAAGAATGGATTCCTACTCTTGAATCCCAATTCCCCGCGCTCCAAGGGTTTGTAAAGTGAAATTAATATTGACGGGTAATTTAAAAAGTTGTCACTCCTTTGAAATGTTGCTATAATTATGCCCTTCTTAATTGGACTGGTAAAAATAAGATTTTAAACTTTTTTTGAAAGACAATTTTAACTTAACACTTTTGGGACAGACTAGAACCCTTTGGAAAGGTTGGAATGGGTTCAACAACTTAGTTTTTAATATAATTATTTAATGTTATATATTTCTCTTTCTTATATATATAATATTAAACCATATTAAACTTTACGTATTTGCTCTATAATGGGAAAATATTGTTTTAACACAATATTTTATAACATCTTGGTAGGAAGAACTTATAACCATGTATGACGAACACAAACATTTTTATATTTAAAAAATAGTGTTTAAAATTTAACTTTATTTTAATTTTCAAATTAAAAAGAAAAATAGTATTTTTAAAATTGACTTAAAAATATATTTTAATATATCTTAAAAAAATGAAAAAAAATACACGCTAGGTATTTCTTCTTGGATGATTTTTCAAAAAAAAATTGATACTCTTTTTTTGTTCTTTTCATCTTCTTAATAAAGTAGGACATATACTCATGGTTTTTTTCATGACATATTTGAATTTGTTTGGTTAATATTACATTGTAAATTTGTGTTGGAGTTTGGATGTTTAATATTGTTAAAAGTAAAAGTATTTTATTTTATTTTATTTTATTTTATTTTTTATTTTTTATTTTTAAGTTAGATGTTAAATCTTTTATTAATGGAGAATATATATATATATATATATATATAAGAAAATATTATGGTCAATTGTCACTTGGGAAATGAGGTTAATCGTTAGTTGCTAATCAGTTTGGTTTAAGAGGTCATTGCTTAATAACTAAAAGAAAATGACTTACAACTTGTTTTAGAGAGGCAAATCAGGTTTGTATCAAGACTATCTAAAATATCAAAAGCATCACAGGAATTAGATCAGAGAGTTTCAAGATCTACCCCAGAATGGGAAACCAAGTCTGTGATGGAACTATCATAGATCTCAAAGCATTAAATCATTTATAACTATAAGATAACTTCATGGAGAAAGCAAGCAAAACAAGAGCTATCAACATTACACTGGCACATTCTCATCTAAAAAGACCATGAAGTGGTCAACCCACATACTTTATCACCCATCTGCTACCATTTGGAATAAGGTGTTGCTTTCCTCTACAAGATCATCCAACTGTCGTTGCATCCTATCATGTTCATCTCGAAGCCAGTTCGTAATTTTGAGAGTTTCATCCTGGAAGAATTCCCTTTCTATCAAAATGCACGCTAGAAGTTTCTTGATGGTCCAATATGGATTGATGTCATCCTGCATATCTTAGTTTTTCTTCCGCTCCTCTAAACATAGAGCCTTCATGGCCTAAATGACCTTGCTATTTGTGGTAAGGGACCTCTTTTCTAAAAGATTAGAGTGCATCAACCTCTCCTTCCTTTGATTGTGGCCTCCCACCTTGACCCCATCGACATCTAGCTCTTTGTCGAGAGGCCATACTGTACATAATAAGTGATCTAGAAGATTGTAAAGGTGTCTCCACCCTGGTATTTCCACTTGAGGTGCAAAGCCCCAAACCTCCTTGTCCTGAAGATCATGGAGAGTGCTCTATCGCCAGTGCCAATGAATCCATTTTTCAAGCTTATAGGTGTTTTAGTCCCGGCTTCGAGATCACATGCCCTAGAGGTCTCTTCAGTCAAGACATTGTTGATGATAATAACATCCTCCAAATATTCCTCCATGATTTCTTCTTCTCACTAAGCATGCCCAAAGACCTTAGCGCATGAATGTTATAACGACCTAACCTTAAATTCCCCAATGCTACCATGGACGAATGGCCCCAACTTTGCATGTGTAGGATCGCTCTCTTCACAACTTCCTTAACTCCTTTAGCTAACATATATTGAAGGCTTAACATCATTCTTTGCAAACCGATATACCTGACTTGAATGCTCGTCATCATTATCCATGCCCCAGATGGCCCTTGGACATCTAGACCACTACTTCGACCACCTGTTCCAATAACGGGAGTCGTGCAAGGTTGGAGAGGGCTCACTCTAGGTGGTCTCCGCCTACATTTGAGAAATAAAATAAAAAATGCTCTCAAAGAAATATAAATTATAATTTTAAATAATTTTAAATAAGTTGATATTTGTTTTAATTGTCATATTTTTTGTGTCCTTTTCAATATATCGCATTGTTGGAAAAAATGTTTTGCTAAAACAATCATCATTCTTTATTTTGTTGTCCCATGCCAAGATTGATTATCCATCTTCATAACCATTTGATTTACTTATGTTGAATATTTTCATCATTTGTATTCAACTTGATAAACATAGTATGGTATGAAATTAATAATTGTTGAAGTTGGAATCCATAATTTTTTTTAGAACAAAAGTGAGTATGATTTGTATTAAAATAAGTTGCAACAGAACTGATCATTGAGATAATATAAAATTGAGAGCTTTCCTAAGTCCAAAAAACAACTACTCTTTTATGCCACTAGTTTAAGATTGAAATTTTTTTGACTCTTACAAAACTATTCAAGGGATTACTAGTGGAGTATATTCTATAAAAGGTGCCAATATATAGAGCAAAATTTGCGTAACATAGAAAATTATAAATTTAATGAAACAGGCGTTGTTAGATTAATTAATCCTCCTTTTTCCAATATAGTCTATTTGGTCATTTTGCCTAACTCGGGGAGTTATTATTACTGTACTATAGTGTGGGGGGACACACCTAGAGGTTATCTTCCACTTACAACATGTGCATGCATGAGTTTATGTGCCTCTTGGAGCAATTCCTACATTATAGGAGCCCACTCTAAGTGCCACTAGCAACCTCCATCAATTGGTTGTGGTAGGTAAGCAGTTATGCTGAGTTAACCTCCAGTTACAATAAGTTATATTACTTTTAGTTAGCCTAGCACCAGTTTTGCATGCATGTCGGGAGACTAACGCCTTTTTCCCACCTACCTCATCAGTTAACTGATTGTAGACTAATTTAGACATCTGGAGTTAGACTAGTGAGCTCCAGCAGTGATTTAGACACACTAAGTTAGTTAATCATTCAGTTAGAACTGATAGATTCAAATCCTATATTTAACATTTGAATTCTATTTATTGTATAATCATTATATTATTGATTAATGTTGTGATTATCTAAGCAATTCTTATCTGATTTTTCTCAAATTTGTGGCATGAAATTACTGCATAATTACCTTCCTACAAATTTCATATTTGCCTGTAGATCAATGGTTAAAAAATTTAAACATGGTATTAGAGCCTTGTTCAGGCTATCAACAAACCTTGTCCGACCTCCACTATGCACCAGAAACAGCTAAGTTTCCACATAATTCCTGCAATTATTGCCTTTCTAACTCTAGATTATGTCGAGAGAAGTCTCTGCAGATGTGACAGCATATGAAAAAGTGCACATGTCGAGGTGAAAAGGTTTAAACTGGCATATGATTGTGAATTGGTTTGTTTCGCAATGATATTTTGTAGGTACAACTTCACTATGGATTCAAGATTATCAGTTCCTCTTCTTACTCCATTCACGAGATATTCAGAGTGGAAATTGAAGATGATTTCATCTCTAAAGAGATAAGGTCTCTATGATATATCTATTGGACTTGGTAAAGAGTCTTATGAAGATGAGAATTACTGGATAAATGACGGTGATAGAGATTTTGGAAGGAAATGCCTGGCCTTTTCTCCAAGCTTGCACTACCTTATTGATTTTGCTAAATACCCAAAGGATCTCTAGACAAAATTGGATAGAACCTTTGCCAAGCACAATGAGGATCATTCTAGCAATTTGGAGAGCACACTCACCACCACAAGAGTTCTTTCTTCAAAAGTATCAGCCTCTATTCTCTCTGATGAAGTTGTTCAAGAGGAAGAAGAAGAAAAATCTTCAACACAGTTAACTCGAATTGAATAAAGTCCCCTTGAAGTGACTCCTTCTCTTGTTGCTCTGGATGTTTATGAGATAGCTGATATCTCATCTTCTCATATAGTTGATCTAGAAGGAGACATTCAAATCTATTTTATTGAATAAAAACTTTGATTCCATTCTACTCAGGCATTCTCCAGTCTTTCTTCTATTTTAAATTTTGTGCAAAGTTTGTGAGTGATTGCTTCAGAAAATGAAGAGGAGTTTGATTTATCTCTCTCTAATGTTGTTGCTGGTGTGCGAAAAGTAATAATTTGGATGTTTTGGAAGAAATATCAGATTTTAGGAGTGATCCATTCACTCTCATTGATCTAGAGCTTCCAACAAAGTCCTACATAATTGCGTGCACCAATACTCAGAGTTTTGTTGAAGAAGGAGAAAATTGTGCATCTACCATCTCAGTGGAGCACTTGGAACCTTTTTTCCACACTCTTGGATATGATATCAACTTATTTGGTTCAAATTTTGATTTTCAAGAGCCTCCAATCACGCTTGTAGCTGTTCTCGTCAATTTTGGTGTGAAAAATCAAGTACCTGAAGTCTCTTTCAAAATTGTTGTTGGGGATTTGATGTTAGTTTTCTCTCATGAGTTTGCAGATATTAGATTTTGTGAATCATTCGATATTTTAGAATATATATCATATTATGTATCTCAAGCATTCGCTCTCCATGGTCCCGTGACTTCTCTACCTTTCTACTTGATCACATGCTCATCTCCTCACAATACTAGTAAAGACGAAGGCATATTGCATTCGCTTGGACACTTGCTCCTAACACTCGAAGATGATTTTACCTCATATGATTCGATTTTCAAAGCTGCAACATATAATTTCTTGGGTTACCTCACATGGTTCGAATTCTCAAGCACAATTTCTCTCTCATCAGTTGATCTCAGTTGCTCTAGATGGGTCCAATTTTCATCTTGCAGCTGTCTATGTTCCTGATTCAGTTAAGCATATTCCTCTTCTTCCAAGGAGGAAAATTCCTCCATACATAATAATTGAGTTTGTATAGGATCACATGCATAGTCCCAGGATTTTGATGCATAGAAGAACTAAGATTATCCATTACTTCTTCACAGAGTTACAGATTGCAGCAAAAATTCCTGATTCTTGCCTATTTTGAGGGGGGGGGTCCGATAAGTTTTTCCCCATTTTCCTTATTTTATTAAGCAATATTTTATGTCATTTAGATTGTATGGGTGACTTTTGGCCTGGTTGTCAGGGCCCATTTTGTCCAAAGTTAGGGTTAAGGGGGGGTGTTAGGATTAATTAATCCTCCTTTGTCCGTTATAGCATATTTGGTCATTTTTCCTAACTTAGGGAGTTATTATTACTGTACTATTGTGTGGGGGATACACCTAGAGGTTATTTGCCACTTATTGCATGTGCATGCATGAGTTTATGTGCCTCTAGGAGCAATCCCTACATTATAGGAGCCCACTCTAAGTGCCACCAGCAACCTCCATTAGTTGGTTGTGGTAGGTAAACAGTTATGTTAAGTTACCCTCTAGTTACAATCAATTATATCACTTTCAATTAGCCTAGCGCCAGTTTTGCATGCATGCAGGGAGAGTAGCGCCTTTTTCCCACCTACCTCATCAGTTAACTGATTGTAGACTGATTTAGACATTTGGAGTTAGACTATGAGCTCCAGTAGTGATTTAGACACGCTGAGTTAGCTACTTAGTCAGTTAGAACTGGTAGATTCGAATCCTATCTTTAGCATTCGAATTCTATTTATTGTGTAATCATTGCATTATTGATTAATGAATGAAGATTAATTTTGTGATTATCTGAGCAATTCTTATCTGATTTATCTGAAATTTGTGGCATGAATTTCATGTTCAGTGTACATCCTCTTTGATTATTCCACTGCAAAATTCCCTTCCTACAGCTTTCATATTTTCCTGTATATTAATGGTTCGCAAATTTAAATAGACGCTAACTCATAGAATCATCTTGGATCTAATTGGAAGGGTGATATGTATACTTATGCAAGTCCATTGCCTCCATCGATTGTTGCTCTATTTCTTTTTGCTTGTATTCCATGGGAATCAAGCCAACTGAGACTATCTTGGATGCAATTGATGTAGAGCCTTGAAAAATATTTAATACCATGTTTTGAAGCTTGACACATTATTCTTCTAGAGCCTACACTTGTATCTTTTGCTTAACCAAAGTGTGCATTATAACTTCATTTCGGGATATGTGTTGGTGCTCCAAATTGTAAATGTTAGAGGTGATAGAGATGATGGAGGTCCTAGTCCCATTTGTGATGTCCTCATGGTGTTGAAGAATTATGTGGATCTCCTTAATGAGTGATATGTTGACCATGGCAATCCATAACTTCGACTCACATGTTATTCAAATCCCAATCTAAACAAGTAAAATAGTAATTTGACCATAAGATACCATTGTTAAATAGGAGTTCAGAATTGTGTCTAGCAAGGGTTAAGGATTCCTAGATTGAAAAGGGAAACCCACTCCCCAAATTGCATTTACATATAGCAGGGAAAGCATCAAACTTTTCTTCAACCTGATAACACACACAGATACCCAACATTAACCCAATTTCACCAAACAAAGAAGATGAGATTGAAATGTATGGTTTTCATTAGAAGACCCAATTTTCAGAAAGTTTCTAGCAAATATCTCCGCTAAAATGGGAGATTTCCCCTAAAAATAGAGTACCCAAGAATTAAAGCCTTTATACCCTAAAGGAGCAAGTTTATACTCTAAAAAGCAATGCTTGATCCTGACACAAATATTATGTAAAGAGATTGTGTATGGCTTACCTAGTTTTTCCAAGAGGAGCTCACATTCCATACACCATTACTCATGTTGATAACTAACCTTGTGTCCTTGGAAAAAATCCCAATTGCATTAGCGAGATAGATTTCCATGGTTTCATATCTATTGAGAGCCATTAACATAGCCATGTGTGAATGTCGAGATTGTTTTAAAATATCAACTCTCCTCCCTTTATTACCATAACTCTTAATTGAACATGTCTTCATGGTAGATATGGTTTCTATGCAATAATGTTAAAAATGGGGGGATAACATGAAATGCCACCAACAAATTTTGCTTTAGAAAATTTTCAAACAACCTAGAGCACTATTTGCCTTTGAGTCTGCTTCATTATTGAGGTTCCCAATGATGTGAAAGAATTGGTTTTCTTGAAACATGTATAGTTATTTATTTATTCTTGCAATGAGTATAGCAAGCATGCTATAAATTGGGAGTTTTTTTATTGTTCATGATTTGGATAATGATAAAGGAATCTCCCGAGATAGGAAGCTCTTGCACATTTAAAAAGGTTGCAATTTGATTCCTTGAGGGGTGTATTCCCCTACTTGATTATTCATTGTTGTGCCTAGACCCCATTCAAAACTCAATTCTTGAGTTCCTTTGAGATAAAATATGACCCCCTACGCACTTGCCACCCCCTGAAATCACTACAAGGAAAAGACCCTCTAGTAGAGGTTTTTGCAAATGGTCATCTAAAAAGAGCCAAAATATTCGTTTATAGCGGACGTCTCTAGCGAAAGCGAGTGGGAAGAGGTTCTAGTAGATTTTTTTTAAAAGGTGTGTTTGTATATCTAAAATGCACCGATGCATATAAGAATAGGACACACCAGTGTTAACATAAATCATGTGGCACTGCAGTCACAGATATCAACAGGAGAATACAAAAAAAACTAAAATTCTATAGTCAGTGTGTTTGAAAAACTAAAATGCACCGTAGCGGTATACATTGAGAAGCACCACTTTAGGGTTTAAAAAAATCGTAATAAAAAACATGGATTAATTTAATATTAATTTTTAATTTTTATCGATGGTGCGGTTCTACTACACAACCGCACCAGTGAGGTTGGGTATCTAGTGCATCGCTATAGGATTAAATAAATAAATAAAATACCGAAATAAAAAGCAATCACATTCATTTTTTATTTTTAAATCCCATTGTATGTGTGGTAGTTGTATATAAACACTCTGGTGCTTTTTGGATTCCATAGAACTGGTGCATGTGAAATCAAGAACACCACTTTAGGGTTTAATTTTAAAAATTTCCTCAAAAAAATCATTTCTTATTTTTAATTTCCATTTTCGGTGCGGTTGTTGTCTATAAACACACTGGTGTTGTATCGCTTCGGGAGCATCGCTCTAGGGTTAATATAATAAATAAATAAAATTATGTTCATTTTTATTTCAAAATTATATTGCCGGTGCATTATGTCTATCAACAACACCAGTGCAGGGTTAAATAAAAAAAAATGTTGCCTTGAAAAAACCATTTGACCATCTTTGCAGTGCTTTTGACCCCCCCCCCCCCCCCCCCTGAGCACCAGTGCCATACCTTCCCTGCTTATATGCCTTTCCATCCATCCTACAAGTGGCTACATTGTTGGATTCCATTGCTTCTTGAGTGGATTTTAAAAACATGGGAACAATTTGAAATTTGGTGTACATTGCTACCACGCCTCCTTGACACATAAGGGACCAGGTGAAGTCTTTGTGACCCCTTAATTTAATTTTTTAGCATATTAAAATTTGAAATTGATATTTATTTTCCCTTAAATTTAAAAATAAAAATTGTTAAAAACTTACATGGTGCGTTCAAGCCTTTTGGCTCACACCGCATGGCTACATACCCTCTAAATGTATAGGGTGCACCGTAAACTGTGCATTTCTACTTGTACTACATCACACATACGATGCGCTTGGTCTTCATAATGCACCGCTAAAACCAACTACAAAACTCAATCTTAACGAGTGGGAATTCTAAACACAAACGCACCATACAAACGGTGTGTTATCATATAATAGGTGCATCGTTAATCCAGAAAAATTTACAAAATCAACGAAGAGATACACATACTATGGACACTCTATTAATACATGTGCACTGTTGATGGTGTGATGATGTGTCCTAAATGCACATGTGCTTCCTATTGATGGATGCAATGTCAAACTAAACATATTAAAGACAACACATTAACCAATGCGCATTGCACTAATGAATGCATCAGTTAGACAGTGCTCTAACTTGTAACAAGTGCACCATGATTAATCGAAAGAAATTATAAAACGAGAAAAGAGATGCTCCTATCACGATGCACTCAATTAATACTTGTGCACCATTCTCGGTGCGATGAGAGATTTAGAATGCCACATTGGTTCCTAGTAATAGACTCATTGCGAGACTTAACCCATTAAATCATGACATTATCTTGTGTGCATTGTAAACAAGAATCCGCAAGTTTGACAGTGCGTTGATGTGTAAATAGTGCACTGTTATCCCCAAAAAATTATATAATTCACAGATATATTACAATGCACTCATTTAATTCGTGTGCATTGATGTTGTTGTGATGGGGTGTTTAGAAGGAACTAGTGCTTCCTATTGATGGAAGCATCGACACACTTAACAAAGTAAAAACACCACATTGGCCAATGTGCTTTGTTAACATCGCCACACGGATTGTTTAATGCGCTGACGTGTAATAAGCACACTGTGTCTGTCAAAATAAATATTAAACCTGTAAATAGCTACAACTACTTTGATGCGTTCATTAATTTGTGTTAGATTTTTAAGATATAATATAGCAATATAACTTCAACGATTATTTCCAGCCAAAAATAAATAGGATGAGTGAAAGATAACCATGCACATAAACAAAAGAGACACAAATATTTATCCTGGGAAACAACAAGGGAGAAAAACCAACAATATTCTTCGTATTCAAAGATATCAGTTCAAGATACAATAGTACATCTGAATACTAACCAAAGAAGAAACTCTCCAAGAATGGAGAACCTAGAAATAGTCTTCTTCCAACTTGATTGAATTTCTACCTTGCTTGAGCGAATAACTTGAGTTGTGAGTGTGTCCAAATGAGTGAGACGTCACTCAATTTATACTTGACTTCATGTTTTATCTTTCACTTGAGTTGGGGCTAACTTGTACAATTGTTATGGTCGACTTGTCATTTATGCATAATTAATATTGTTTATCTTTATTCTCTTCTAGGCCGACTTGATGTGAGGATGCCTCATGCAACTACTAACATAAACAATTTGTGTGCACCATTTACGGTGCGATCTCACATCTATAATGCACCGATGCTTCCTCATGAAGGACACACGGCAAACAAAACATAGCTAGAATATTACCACACTCATAAGTGCACTTGTTTATTTAGGCACGCCGTTAAGAGTGTTGTTTTATTCTAAATGCACTGGTCATGGTGTGTGACTGTTGTTTAGGCGCACCGCTTGTCAAATTTTTTTTTTTGAGAAACAATATTATGTGATGTTGATAAATAACATGCTAATTTAATGAAATATTTAATGTTTTTATGTCTATTTATGGTATTGATCGATGTTATTGTATTGAGAGTAGCGAGGTGTTCTACAACCCAGTATGGGGGAGATGTTGAAATAGGTAACTTTGTGTACACTATGTAACATCACGTTCCCATAAATTAAAAAAAATTGCAAATGATACAGTCGACTTAAACAAAACAAAAAAGTATATTGATTTCATCTTAAACTTAGATATATATAAACCACAGTATCGAATATATTGAGGTGTAAATTTTTTCTTAATGTGTAAAAAATTAAGATAAAAAAAAAAATTACACCTCAGGAAATTGGATTCCTCTCGGTGCTTGATAGAATCGGGTTCAAAACGGATCTATGTTGATATGTGTATAAGATATGTGAGCAGTGAGAGGGAGCAGAGGAGCAACAAACACTAGTTGGCATGTACAACTTTGTGTTTGAGTGGGAGGTGACAGAGAGGGAGAGAGATTTGTATCCTTTGCCCATGATTAATCATACATGAGACCTCTTGATGGTTGTAGGCCTCCTAAAGTTCTATTGGGAGGATACATCAGTCAAGGGGAACTCTTCTTTGTTGTCATGGTTGATTCGTCATTGGGATCACGAGAAATAAGATTTTTGCATTGGTCCTAGTCAGTTGTTCTAGCCCATTGAGGAGGATATTTATTTTGTCATTGGTCTATATAGGATAGGGGAGGCTTTTCCTCATTTCTGTGATGTCCCAATAATTTTTTTATAAGAGAGTGGCTTGCTTACTCTCAGCATTATATGAGTTCCCACATCATCAATCATGTTGATTTTCAGGTGCACGATGGATAATCCAGATTGGTGCTTTCGATCCAGAGGATGTTAGGTGCCTCTCATTGTTGGCTATGACCATCGCGCACCTCACCACTGATTGGAAACGCTTTAGTTTCCCTCTTTTATATTATGTAGAGTATTTAGTGTGGACAAATAGATGCATTAGATGAATATATCATTTTAAGTTGAAACAAAAATTCATAGGTATTTTTAATCAAATCGATGCACCATAATAATACAACTGCACCAGTGATGCAAATCCACGTATGCACCATGTGGGAACATCCTCAAAAATATCCGAAAACAAAATTATCCGCTATATTCGTTAGCAAATAGTTATCATTGTAGTTTTCAATATTGTTGATGGTGTTGCGCTTTGTATACTAAGGTGCCCTGATCCATCCATTATCTTAATACACGCCGCAACACAATATTTTTTGTTAAATTTTGCATTATATGCTACCATGGTGCATCATGAAACTATAAGCACATGGGGGCTTCCAAATGTTTCTAGTGCACCACTATAACACAAAAATAAAATCCATACAGTGCATTTCATGTTCTTATGCACCAATACACTAGTGTAATACGCGCACTAGAACCCTGATAATCAGAAGAAGAAAAAAATTGGACGAATTAATTTTCCATAAACTGAAAAAGGAGCAAGAAATTCATTTCAAAACCTGATTTTGTTGAGTGTTTTAAAAAAGAAATCCTAATCACTATTCCATTATTTTGTTGAAATTTTGAAGGAAGAGTTTTGGAAGAGAGACTTACAGGGAAGGGGTTTGGAGCAACTAGATTATTCCAAAGATCAAAATTTGTAACATATTATTAATCAAACAAAACCCCGCATAGTAAAATTTTGAAATATGTAAATTTTCACTATTGATCACAATGCATGGATTATTTGTTTTCCTTTTTAAATTTTAAATATATTAGAAAAAATCATAGTTACCTTCAACATTGGAACCTCAGTTTTCTTGTTGCTTCATTTTGTTTTATGTGGGTGCAAAATTTTACATTGGTATTTAATTCCCTCTATTGTTTCACAATTTTGATTTTTCTTTTTAAGGATTTTAGATTTAAGGGGTTTGTGTTTTTATATAGAAAGCATTAGGTGCCTCGAGACCCCTTCTTGGGTCGAATATGTAACCTAGTCGACCCTGTAAGTTTTATTTTTTATTATTTTTTATTTAATTTCAAAACACTTACACAATTTTCGGTCCATTCGAATTAATATAATGCACCGGTGGGTTCCTAATAAAATCACACCGGTAATGCCAGCCATGTTTTTTGTCATATTTCAATTTTTTTTTTAAATGCTTACACATTTTCTAGTGCAACAAGGTTGTAATAACGCACCAGTGCATTAATAATTGTAGGTAAATAACTACTGGATATATTTTCTTCAATGCAAAAGAAATTATTTATACATTCTTAGATGGTTATTGGTTTCCATCTTCCAATGAATATCTGAATTCCTATAGGCTCTTCAGAATCTATATAATATTTACGATTTTGTCTTTGAACCATAATCCCAAAGGATTATGTTTCCAACATTCCCCCCCTTAACTCGAAGGGGAGTTTGTAAGTTTGAGCTTGGCTTTAAACTTTTGAAACTTTTCTTGTCCAAGTGCCTTAGTGAAGATGTCTACAATTTTCTCGTTTGTGGAACAATGTCGTAGATGAATTGTCTTGTCCTCTACATGATGTCGAATAAAATGGTACTTCGTGTTAATGTGCTTGGTTCGATCACAAAATATGGGATTCTTGGACAATTTGATTACAGAAGTGTTGTTGATCAATAAGTAAATAATAGTTCTCATGCTTCTCCTGAAAATCTTAAAGTATCTTCCTGATCCACATAATTTCTTTCGTTGTTTTTGTAGCAGCCACATTTTTTGCCTCTATTGTCAAATCTATTGGAATTGGTTTTTTACGTGATCTCCATGAAACAATTGTTGATCCAAGACTCATTGTGTATCCAGAAGTGTATACACATGTCTCTTTGTCACCATCAAGGCTTGAATCAGAGTACCCAATAAGTTTGAATCCATCTACCTTAGAGTACTGGAGTCCAAAGTCTTGAGTTCCGTTCAAATATCTTAGAACACTTTTTGCAATAGACTAGTGTCCTTCACAAGTTTTGTCCATGAACCTTGAAAGGATTCCAACAAAAATGAAATATCTGGTTTTGTGGTGGTAAGTACATAAGGATTATTATAACTTGTCATTACTTAGTCGCATCCTTGAATTTTTTTCCTTCAATTGATGTGAGCTTCAACTTTTGTTCTATTGGATATGAGAGAGGTTTTCATTCTGTCATGCAAACTATGTTCAACAATTCTCCAACATATTTCTTTTGAAAGATGAACGTATACTTAGGATGTTGGTCTAATTCAATTCCCATGTAATAGTGAAGGTCTCCCAAATCTATCATTTTAAATCCCTTCTTCAAATATTTCTTTATGGATGCAATATAACTTACATCGTTCCCTATCATCAAAAGGTCATCTACATAAACCAGAAGAAATACAATAGATCTTCCAGCTTTCCTTACAAACAATGTTGTGTCATCAAGATTATAATGTTTGTAATTTAGCTTTATAATATGTTGAGATAGCTTTTCATACCATGCTTGAGGTACTTGTTTTAGGCCATACAAAGACTTGACGATCTTACATACCTTTTGTTCTTGTCCCTTCACAACAAATCCTTTTGGCTGAGATATGAAGATTTTTGTTTTCAAGTCTCCATTCAATAGACTTGTTTTTACATCCATCTGGTGAAATTTCCACCCATTTTGTGCACCCAAAGATAATAAAGTGCATATAGTAGCCCATTTTTGTGTGGGGGAGAACATCTCATCATAGTCAATTCCTTCTTTTTGTGCATAGCCTTTTGCCACACGCCTCACTTAATGCTTGTCAAGTGAACCATTTGATTTGTATTTGTTAGTGTATACCCACTTGCAAACGATTGGTTTGGTTCAAATTGGAGGGTCAACCATCTTCCAAGTTACATTACTCATGAGTGCATCATACTCATTTTGCATGGCTTATTTCCAGTCATCACAAGTAGCAGCCTCTTCAAAGCAAGTTGGTTCAAAGTTAGCAGATAAATTAATTTCACAATCAAAGAAGACATCCATGTCACCTGAGTTATTTGCTTCTCCCCCATCGTCTTGTCTAGTTGAACTCCTTGGTCCCATCTTTCCAACTTCATCTGAATTGACACTTTCAAGTGTCTTTGTGGCCCATTTAGGATTTTCTTGTGATGGTCCAGGTTAATCAGCTAGTGGTGCTTCATTTTCTTCAAGATTCAATCTTTTGATCCACTCAATCGGATCATCCAATTGATCTTCCTATTCTTGGTGAAGTAGTAATAACTTCTTCTTCAAGAGGGGGTGTTTGTGCTTCAAAAGGAAATTCCAGAGATTGATCCAAAATAGGGACCCCCCCTTCAAGATGTGGAATTTCATTATCAACTTCGTAATATGTCTTTAGATGCGAAAATTTCTCCAGGTGGTCAAGATGTCTATCAATAGACTCATCATTTTTATTAGTATCAAGAAAAATGGCATCTTTGGAAACAACAAACTTCTTGTTTATCTCATCATAAAGATTATATTCCTTGGAGGTAAATGAATACCCCAAGAAAATGCATTTTTGACTTCGAGCACCAAGCGTATCTCTTTTCTCCTCTGGTATCAAGGCATAGCAGATGGAACCAAAAACCCTAAGATGCCTCACCAAAGAAAGTTGGTCATACCACAATTCAAGTGGAGTCTTGTCTTCAAGAGAATGATATGGACTTCTATTTCTCAAATAGGCTACACACAATACTGCATCACCTCAAAACATCAGTTTTACATTCTTGAAAAACACTGTTTAGTGTACCATATTCATTATGGTTCTATTCATTCTTTTTGCCACACTGTTTTGTTGAGGGCTGTAAGGAACTGAAGTTTGATGTGCAATCCCATGTTGACAAAGATAGACTTAAAAAACATTAGAAGTGTATTTTTTCCATTATCAGTATGAAATGTGCCAATATGAGATTGTGCTTGATTTTCTTTCCATGCATGAAAAATTTTGAATGTTTGAAATGCTTCAAATTTTGACTTTAACGAGCATACCCAACACATTATTCTTTAGTCATCAACAAAGGTCATGATATTTCTATTACCATTGGCCGAAGGAATAAACATGGGGACACATAAGTCAGAGTGAAATAGCTCTGACTTTGTACATGCTCTGAGTTTTGACTCTTGAAATGGTTGCTTACTATGTTTGCCTAGTATGCATGCATCACATTTGTTCATCTTCCTAGG
>LPNX010083104.1:48712-66086 GCA_001517045.1 Pseudotsuga menziesii
CTCTCACAGTCTCTCTCTCTCACAATCACATATATCACTTTTACAATGGTACAATAGAATACACAGTCGTATTACAACGGCTTCCTTCTATAAAGGGAATACCATGGGAAAATACCATGGGATGCCCAAAACCATGGGCCCGTAAATCACCCATTATTGACCAAGTCATGACTCTAAAATTACAACATTTTACAAGGCATTTTTCCTAAATTTTTGATATGGGGGCGCTACCCCTAGGCCCCCCTGACGACTACAGTAGGGGAGGAAGCCCCACCAGACCCCCCCATCAGGTGTTGGGATCCAAAGATGGATAAAATAACATCTCTAAATCAGGAAGATCAGGCTCCACAACTAACACCATCTACAATTTCATTTCTTCAAAACAATTTTTTCTAAAGGTCATGTGGGATGTTGCACCAATATCAAGCAACCAACAATATTTATAATATGAAAGAGGTGTGACTTCATTTAATCCAAGATTACAATGTGCAACAATAAAGTGAGCAAATTCATGAGCTTTATTAGGCTCTTGACCATTACTTTTGTCTTCAATCTGTTGGTTATGTCTTTCTTTGATGGAGTCCCAAGTGGCCTAACACTATTATGCTTCATGTCCACTCTTCCCACGTCATTTATACTTCAAATATGGTATTTTACTTGATTTGTTTCTACCACCCTGCCTCTTAGCTTTCTTCTTCATTGTCCTCTTCAGTTTTTCTATCCCTTGGACTAGTTCTAAGCAAGGCAATAAGTTTTTATTGCTCCAATTGGATGCAAAATAATGCATCTTCTACAACTATGAACTTAATGTGACAAAGATAAATAATAACCTTGCAGGTCTAGAGTTTAAAGTTTTTGTAAATGAAATACAACGTTTCTCAAATAGTAAATGATAGATTCAACAATTCATATGGGACTATAGGTTTCCATCCCCAATATTAAATTAGACTCTCAATGCTAGTATACAATACAACACTTATCTCTTCCAAAGTAGTACAATGCTTCTCAAGAAAGGGATGACAAATTAAAAAAAAAACTATAGATTCAATTTGAACTAGATGTCTCAATCTCTAAAATTAAATCATTCTCCATACCAAAAAAATGTACCATATTAAATTCAAATTCTCATGATAGTCATTTCATGAGAGCACCAAGTCCTTACACAGAAGGTTGCAACTCCAATCTTAAAAGTCTTTGAAGTCTTTAAACACTTAGTGAAACACAGTAGTAGTTTTAGACTCAAATAGTCCACAATATTCAGATAGAGTAGAAGCTTGTATCCATGCATCAATCGCACAAGTCTCCATGATACACAAGAGAATTCTTCACGGTAGATTAGAATCTTGTAGCATTATTTATTTTGTAGTCTTCACCGAGTCTAGTTCACTCCAATCCACATGGGTGATACCAAAACTCAACACAGAGGTAGACTTCATAGTATTATCCTCCAAGAAACTCCAAATGAGTCTTCAACACACTAGAGGCTCTCTTTATGCATTGATGATCATTGGTCTCTTGCAACTCCAAAGAGAAAGGTCACATATCTCGAAAGAGAAAGGGCGTAATGAAATATTAGGGTTTCACCCTTTGGACAGAATGTGCACCTCTACACGCCAAAACATATTTCGTAACCTAGACTTGATCAATGCAAAAACAAGAAAAAAACAATACCAGAGAGGGAGGTCACAAATATTCCATGGTGAACAAGAGAGAGGTCTATCCAAGCTCTATCTATGTTCTTGGTCTATCCACACTATATCCATGCATTTTCACACTACATGCTTGGAGTCTATCGGGCATACTTCACCTGAGCTTAAAAAACATGTACCTTCAAGCCATCCAATGGACCAACAGCGAAGTCAACTGTTGACTTCATTGTTGGTCCGTTGGATGGCTTGAACGTACATGTTTGTTAAGGATGGCCGCATACTTCAAATCACGAAAGAGTTTAAATATCATGTGAATCAATACATAGGGAAATCAAAACACACAAAAAAAATATCCTCCCACTATGGACGCCAAGTTCAGTTCGCAAAAGTACTTCAACAGACGGATACACAACAAATTAGGTGTTTTTTTTCAAGGGAAAAAACACTAGAAGGAAAGTCTCACATGATAGAAGTAAATATTAACGCAACATTAGTAAATAGTGAAATTAAAATACACTTCAATGCAGAGTTGAGGACACATTCAATGCAACTAATAATAATGATTCACCTACATAGACAATGTGGTCTTCAACGGGTCCAAAAAACACATAGCTCTCGTGGAATCACAACAAGTAGAAATACCACTAAAAATTGCCCTTAGGACCGGCTGCATAGGTGCAAAAAGAATGATTGAGACTTAAAAAATAGCAATGGCAGATTGGTGAGCAATTAATATGATAGATAAAACGCACATGGAAGAAATGAAACGTTTTTACATAAAATAATTGCAAGGAGTGAGCAGAAGGGAAGATTGGAAGAATGCCAGGTCTAGCATATACATCAAGAGTTCTGGAATCCAGGATCTGATACCACCATAGGAAAATAACTCTCGGATATATTTGATTAGAGCAAAAACAATTATTTATACTTCTTAGATGGTTGTTGGTTTCCATCTTCCAGCGGCTATCTGAATTGTTATGAGCTCTTCATATTCTATGTAATATTTACAATTTTATCTTGCAACCATAATCCCAAAGGATTACGTTTGCAACAATTATATTTGTACATACTTTAGATTGTTGATGCTTAAAAAGAAATATAGTGCATCGATAAACACATATATTAATTTTTTTTAAATTTTGTTCTTGTTAAAGTTTGTTGCAATAGTGTGTTCGTGTACTAGAAGCATCGATGCTTTCAACTAT
The DNA here is from genome assembly GCA_001517045.1 of Pseudotsuga menziesii. Lineage (NCBI taxonomy): Eukaryota > Viridiplantae > Streptophyta > Pinopsida > Pinales > Pinaceae > Pseudotsuga > Pseudotsuga menziesii. Next base: position 51,567 of record LPNX010083104.1, read on the forward strand.
TAGAAGCATCGGTGCTTTGTGTGTATTGAAACACACAGAAATGATATATTTTATTTATTTATTTTGAATATATGTACAAGTTATTTGTATAATATATTTATTAGCTTCTCTACTTAACGGTTTAGATTGTTTATTGATGGAAAATGTGATAAGAGTTTAATGAGCAATAATTCTAATCCGGATGATGGGAACACATCCAAAAATACGAAGAAGGCAAGATATTTGTAATTTCTATATTAAATCAATATATTTAAATTATATGTAATATTAACTAATATGTAATGGTTGATGTGTGTCATGCAAGACCAAAATATGAGGAAGTTTGATAAGATTCTTTGCAATCTAAGTGTAGAAGAGCATAAAACATTGATGGAAAAGTTGTAGAGGGATGAATGTAGTGAATAAAAAAAATCAATATGAAAATTTTCTTGAATTTATAGTGATAATGTACTTAATATTATTCACTAATAAGTTTCAAACAATCTAATTCACATATGTAGAATGTTATGCAGGCACTGACAACAATAGAAGGGAATGTGATCATAAGGAAAAATAAATCATAGATGATTTAAATAATGGTGAATTGGTGATTAGCTCATCTCCAGTGGTGTTGGAAGTAAATGAAAGGGGAAAATACTTTTGTAAATGTATGAGGGATATAGTAAAAAGTACGCATAGTCATACCTTCCACTTATAGTACAAAAATTAATCCAATGAGTCCAAGAATCAGGTTATATCTAAACTACAAGAGACATTTCTTGAGCATTGGTCAATGAGACTTGCAATAGAAAAAACATAAAACAACAAAAAAGAATTGTTCAAAAAGTAATATTCCTAAACATGATTTTATAGAATATGTACCTATTACTACAAAGCATTCATTTATTAATATTAATTCTATTATAGTTATTTTTTACATTAGTATAAAAATGGCTTAATGTCATTTTACATTTTCAGAAAGAATATGAAAATCCAAAGGATGAACGAAGTGAAATCCGAAATATGCTAGTAGGGATGTCCAAAAAAGTGTACAAGAAGATGGTCTAGAAAATGGACATAATTCTATCACAGGAGGAGCCATCTCAACAACAATGTGCTTCAATGTATAAAATCATTGAATTTTTCTATTATGTACATCTAATTAATTTAATATTAAATATTAATTTTAAATTGTTTTGTTGTAAAAAACGAAAACAAAAGGGAACCCATTCAACACATAAGACATGACGACAAGGAAAAAGGAGGTTGATAGCAAAGTTTGTGAGTAGTTGTGATATCCTTATAATAGCTTTTTATTTCATAGTGGTTGTGATATTTATATTTTAATTTTCTTTTACACCGTCCATCCTTGGATGTCTTCAAACAAGTGTTAACATACAAAGAAGATCCATCAGAATAACTGATTGGCAATGGGTTAAGTATGGGTTGTGAGTAGATGTCGACGTATCAAAAAGTAATTGTGGAATTTCTAAGTATCTATGTTGTTTTACTTCTCTTGTTTGTAAGTGATAGAACAACAAAAATCATTTATATTAAATATACGATTTCTTATAGGGTATAAAACTTATGGGAAACAAAGTATGGAGTGGAGCCAACAAAAGAGTTGTTGGGAGAAGGCATGAGTCATGGTTTTGAAAGAATGCGTATCATTCTGGACTCAATATTTTCTATGGTACATCTCTTATCAATTTACATTCATGTGTACTATCTATTTTAATTTTCATTATTTTCACCAATGTAGATACACTCATTACATTTTATTTTCATGTTTGTAGATGGGAGTTGAAGAAGAGGAAAACAATCAAGGCAATCAACAAAACATTCAGCCAAATAACCTAAGTCATGCAATTGGCTCAAGCACTAACAACAGTTCTAGCGAGGAATGATGATCCATATATTTTGGATGTTAATGAAATCTTTTGTATATTTTGAAATAATTGTATGTGAAAATCAGACATTTTGCATAATGTACTGAACATAGTGTCCCAATTGAAAGACAACATGTTACCAATAAGTGTTACAATTACATGCATGTTGACATTTTGTTTCTTGTGGAGTTTATGTTGTCCCGTTTTTATTAACAAAGGGCCTCTTATTGATATATAATAAAATGTTTTGTTTATTCTATTGCATTCTTCAATGTCGTTCTGAAATGTTGCATCACTATTAAATATATGGATGATTAAATATTACAATAGATCCAAAAATTTATGATATAACAAATTAATCCAAATGTCATATCCAAATTCAATAATTAAAATTCAAATGAATACTATTATAAAGAAATATTTCAATTTTGATGAATAATGGAATTAACCAAAATAAAATAAAACATAGATATCATAGTGCAATGACAGTAGACACTACTCACCAAACAAAAAACAATCGTTCCAATCGCATAGGTGCGTTTAAGACTATGTAGCATTGGTGTGCTTTAAACAATGTAGCATCAGTGCACTAAAAACAACAGGTGCTTGGTGCAACATAATACTCGTTGCATGTATCGCTGCTTTTTGTGATGTTATGCCCCGATGCGCTGTTGTATATTAACATAACCGTTAAATTTTAAAAATATAGCCAGAGTCAACGTCTCAAACAACTTTACCAATGTGTTTATCTTTAACTAGTGCACTGGTGATTTGTAATAGTTAAGTTGAACCAATGTGTTTAAATAGTTATTAAGCATCGATATTATTTTTGGTATACAACACTAGTGCATTTTCAAAGTACTCAAGCACCGATGCTACTGTTGGTAAAATGTACTAGTGCATATAACGTTATAAAGCACCGGTTATTTTAAAAAAATTGGTGCACACTGGTGCATATAATGGTTTTAAATTTTGGTGTGTATCGGTGTTGTATGTTTCTATTAAATGCATCGGTGGGGGTGTGCTTGTGTGAATAAAGCGCATCGAGGAAAAAAAATCTTTACAAAAGTCTCCAGTATTCTAGTTTTTTTTAGTTATAATATGTTTCCCTAAAAAACCTCCTTGAAAACATTTGATACCATTTGCGAAGGCTGTAACAGAGGTTTTTTTGAGATTTTTAACCAATCTTATAACACTAAAAACCTCCACTACAAGACATTTTCTTTGTAATAAATCCACTTATAATGAATCCACTTTTTAAATTGCATTTTTTATCAATTATTTTGTAGATACATCATTGTCCCAAATTGTTGTTGGAGATGCATCTCGTATAGTTAACATTTTTTTATTGTTGATTGATACTTATGACTTATGCATCAAACTATTATTTTTTAGTAGCCCCTTACAAAACAACGGGTATACTTTTTGTTTGCAAATTAAAATGCTTTACTATTCATCCAATTTCAATGTTATAATTTTTTTAATGTTTTTTAAAAACAATTTATTATCTTGATTTTTTTTAATTATTTTTTTAGAAATTTAAGATTTAATTCATTCTTTTTTTTATTTGACAAAGAGGTTTTTGATGGGACATATATTTTAAGTATGCCTTTAAAATGAAAAATATTATTAAAAAATACTTTTAATAGTCAATTTTTTAAAATAGCTTTGTAGAGACTTTTCATATAGTATTATTGACTCTCTTTTTTTGTACTGGGGGAATTGGTAATTGGGTGGTTCTGGTACTCGCATGACGCGGGGTTCATTCTCGTTGGCTGCCACTATAACCCCAGGTGCATCCACACAGCCCGTAAGCATGAGGCACGGATAAGTCAGGGTGAAATTTGAACTTGAGACCTCCTTTACAACATTCATTCATTTACACTGCACTTGCCAATCAATCTACACCCCTGCAGGCTAATATTATTGACTTTTGTTTTCCAAAAATAAAAAATTAAATATTGTTGTCACTTCCATGATATGTTTGATTTTGATGTTATTATTCGCTATCATGTTTGATTTTGATGTTACTATTGGTATGTATTTTTATATTTAGCTTTGCAAAATATATTGTAATCAGTTTACATAGTCAACGTTTACACAATCAACTTACTTTGACTTTTGTATTAGTTGTTAAAATAAAATAAAAGTTAGTTTTAAGTTTTAACTTTATAAATTTGAAAATAATGATTTTAAAATATATTAAATATATATTTATTTTTCTTAACTTTATAAATTTTAAAATATATTAAATATAAAATAAAATAAAACTTAGTTTTAAGGTTTAACTTTATAAATTTGAAAATAATAATTTGAAAATATATTTATCTTGCTTAACTTTATAAATTTTAAAATATATTAAATATATATGTGTCTATGTTTTAATTAGTTGAAAACATGATATAACTGTGATGTGACTATTTTTATCTTACTCCTATTAGAATTGTATTAAAAAAATTATATAGTAATTGTTATATGAATTTGTATAGAGACATGATTAATCTTCATTAATACGCAAAACTTAATGAAATTCTAGGTAGAGGAGGCCGCTTGAGTCACTGACATATACTTTATTCTTCGCGTCACAAGTTCACTCAACCTGATTTTTTTTTTTTTCAGAAAGAAAAAAGCTCGTCCTTGTTATTCTCAAAAAGAATCAAAGGTCATCAGTACAATCTCCCCATAAGTGAGTTACAGAATTTGGAGAAGCATATCCAAGCGACACCACAAGAACACTGCCAGGGGGAAAGGCATAACAGTAAAAATGAAAGATCCTATCATAAAATTGTCTCATCATAAAGAGAGGACTGCCTCTTCAGCCACTTAACCTGATTATCTATACAGTGACTTGTTGCTTAGTTCAAGCCTAAGATTTAATGCATTTTAACGAAAAATTCACATGACTCTCATTTACAAAAGCAACGCTCAGTATCATGGATTACGTTAATGTTTATTTAATGTTTCTATGAGGATAATTTTAATTGATGTGACAAATTCTATTATCCTTTTATTGAGAAAAATTATATGTTTTTTTTATATTCTTGTGATTTTTCCTTTATTTTCTTAATTTTATATTTAACATAAAACTTATTTATTATATTTAGTCTTGATTAATCACTTTATGGCATATTCATTTGTTAAATTTAATTAAAGATTATTTATCTAAAAATTGTTTTCTCCTAAAGTTTCTACGATTTTGCAAAACAATAATATATTCATGAAAAACTTAACATGTCAATTACTATAGCTAGACTTGGGATCGGAAGATATTACCCGTCTCTTTTTATCTTGCCCTACCAGTGCGAGCATCTTAACTTACTTTGCTGCTAAATTTGGTTTTGTCGTCCCCATCCATGATTATGTTTCCTCTCTTCTGATTCAATGGTATAGCTCCCATTTGCACAAGACTGCCTTTAGATATCTGCCTATTTTTATTTTTTGGAATATATGGATCCTTCGTAATAAGTGCATCTTTGAAAATTGGAAACCTACCATACCAGTTTTAATTTCCAGAATAGAAGGTCTTTTAAGCTCTCACCCTACTCCTACTAAATCCTTAAAATTCCGGAAAATTGGTCCCAAACCTGTGTTGACCTTTCCTTGTGGTTATTTTGATGGGGCTGCAACAAACAATATTGGTGGATCTGGTTTTGTTATCTATTTAAATGAGCATCACTATTTCTGTTTTTCCATTGGTTGTGGTCATGGTACAAATACTAGAGCAGAATTATTGGCTTCTTGGGCTGTTCTTAGAGTTAGCCAGATGATGGGTATCACAATTCATTTGATTTTTGGAGATTCACTAGTTATAATTTCTTGGCTCAATCGATCGTCAGCACTTGATGTTCCTTATCTGATGCACTGGTGCAAGCATATAAGAAATATGCTTCTTTTGGCCCCTCAGGTGATCTTCAAGCACATTTTCCGGGAGCATAACTCATTGGCAGATGGACTCTCAAAGCAGGCCCTGAATTTGGATATGGGCCATGGTTTCTTCTATGAAAAACTGGATGGTATGGTCATAAATGATGGCCATTTTGTTCTTTTTTAGTTGCTGGGTCTTTAGCCTTTTTTGACCATCAGCATTATATGCATATTATTTGTTTTTGTCATGGTTAGAGTCCTCTCTGCTAGCAAGTTTTGCTCCGGATTATTTGATTGATGATCACCTTTGATTTCTTTCAGCATTTCTGACCTGTTATCGCAGGGATGATGAGTAAAGTATGCTATGATCAGACTTTATTTTCTTTCTGCCTTGGATGTAGCTATATGCTTGATTACTTTCTGCCATTCTTGTGATGCTATGACTGCTGATTCTGCTGATTGCTGATTTGCTCAGTCATTGATGCTATGTAAAAGATGTCTTTTGATTCACTTGAATAACAAAGACTGGTATTTTTTCTTCTGAAAAAAAAACTAGACTTGAGTAGGGAGGATTATACTATTTCTAACAACTTCGAAACTAGACCTAATTAACGCGTACACACACAATTAAAAGAAACCATTTATAATGTTACAATGTTACATATATCACACAATAAAATACCATATCTCATATATTAATAATACTTATAAATAGGTAGGTGGTTTCATCATCTATTTTTTAACATCATTATTTAATATATAAAATCACTCTCACGTGCACATATAGAAACGCTTTGTCTAAAAACTGCTCTTTGAAAGTCCATTGTTGTTTTGTATAATTTGAAAAAGTGTTTGACTCGGTCCCCGCGGGAGGCCCCTATACAAGAGGCTAAGAAACATTGGCATTTTTGACATCGTGTTAGCTACCATCATGCGTCTTTACGAGTCTGTCTTTGATCGTCTTTGCATAACGCCCGAGGTACCCTATTTTATCTAGAACACATTTTGGGTCAAAATAGGTGGATTTTTTCGGTATGAATTTAAAAAAATCTGTAAAGATAAAACCTTACATGGTGGAATCTGAGCTTGATAAATATATTTTGATAAAATGAATTGATGATTTACAGAGATAGTGAGCCATGTCAAATATGGTTGATAGGGTAATAGACACGTCTATTAATAAATAGGACTTATGATATTTTTGCATGCTTTGATATGGTTTTCTTATCTATAGGGGCAACTACTAATAATGGACTTACTTCCGTCTAACGAGCTTGTCTTTAGTTGTTCCTGGGAAACTTTTTGATGTTGATATTCTAGAACATCTTGAGTTATGACCAGTGGTAGAATGTTCATCTCTTCATTTCTCGCAACATCTTCTAGGTTTCATTTTGTTATGTTATCATGATTAAGGTCAACTTTGACGTTTTTATTTTCATCATTGCATTCTTCTATAACTTCAATTTTTTCATAATTGTTGTTAACAATGAATTCACTTTTAATCGTATTTTGGGTTTTATTACAATCTACAGCATCGTCGTTTTCTTTGCAATTGATATTGACATTGTGATTGTCAATATCATCTTAATATTTCATATCCTTGTTTTCTACCTTTTTGGTTTCATCGTCCTTGTTATCGTCTTCCTTAACAAGTTCCTGTTTTGGAGTTTCACTAGACAATTCTATAGTTTTTTTTTTTTTTTTTCCGTTGGCGTATTAATGTGCCTTACTTCCCTTCCTTTTAAGAAGCCACCACGAAATTCCCGTAGACGTACATATTTTTTTATTAAGTATCGTATTTGGAGGTTTGTGGTTGGGGTGTCTTTTCCACTCCTTTGGCTGCACCCCGAGGATCTACATCCAACCACCTCTTAAACGCCTGCAATGTCCCTGCATCCACATCTCTTCCCTCACGCACACCCATCAGTGATCACGCATTCAGCTCCTCGTTTCCCTCCTCTAATCCCATTCGACGCAACCCATATACCTCCTCTCGCATAGCCCGGTTCTTCCTTTTGTTTTCCTGGCTATTTCTTATTTTATTTCCAATACAATCATTTTCAATTTAGTGTACGTTTCATCTTCCCTAAGGCATCTCTTTTCGATTTCTTCGAGTTTAGATTCAATAATACTTATTGGATTATGCCCATGCATGATTTCATTGAATGATTCCAATTTGTGAAAATCTTGAAGAAAATTTTGAATTTTTTCAATAATAATAATAATTAATTAATATTATTACTATTGTTGTTGTTGTTTTTATAAACTATATATATAGTTTTTGTTTAAAATTTTCAAACAAAAAACTATAAATCAAAACTATATATATAATTTTTAAAAACAATAATAATAATAATTATTATTATTATTATTAATTATTAATTATTATTATTCAAAAAAATTCAAAATCTTCTTAAAGATTTTCACAAACTGGAATCAATATGTCTCCAACATTCAATGAAACCATATATAGCTAGAAGCCGAGAAGGATTATTGAATCTAAACTCGAAGAAATAAAAAAGAGATGCCTTAGGAAAGAGGAAACATACACCAAATTGAAAATGATCGTATTGGAAATAAAAGAAGAAATAGCCAAGAAAAAAAGGAAAAGAAGAACTGGGGTAGCGAGATGAGATGTATGGGATGCGTAGATGAATTGAAGGAGCATGGGGATGATTTGTAAAGTGTCCTAGGGGAAGGGAGTGTGGCGGGAGAGCAGTGGAAGATGAGCACTGCGTGTGATGTGAAGCAATGCATGGGGATATTTGATGAGTAACGAAGAGGGGACGTGTGCAACACCGTGTGGGGATGAAGTCTGATGTAAGAAAGGTTAAAGTGGAGCGTGGGTAGGTATGAAAACAAATTTGGAACAAGTAGTGAGTGTATAGAAGAAAGAGGGAGTGGGGGCATGTAGGGGAGTTTGATGTGGTTTGTGTGTTGAGTGAAGGTGGAAGTGAGGGTGTGTGGAAACGGTGGTGGAGTGTGATGGGTATGTGAGGGGACGTGTAGAGCAGCGAGGGAGTACGGCGTGGAGGGGTAGTGGGGATTGGGTGCGAGTAGAGGAGAGGGGAGTGCAAGCAGGGTATGGGGAATGAAGAGCACTGAGTAAGTGGGGCTGAAGTGCAGCGTGGGATGAGAGGATATAAAAAGAATGAGGAATGAGTGGATGAATATATAGTGGATACTTATGGGGGAATGTGAATGAGTGTGAAGATGGGAGGAGCATGTAAATGGGTAGGGATAAGTGAGATGAAAATGGAAATGGATTTCCCCATGAAGAAATCAAAGTGCCCAAGAGAATGATTGCCCGAGGAAGAAATGAGAGTGTGTGAGAGCCTGAATCTCTGATACAACTTGTATGGATAAAACCTTACATATTGGAATCTAAGTTTGATAAAATGAATTGATGATTTACAGAGATAATGATCCATGTTAAATATGGTTGATAAGGTAATAGACATACCCTATAATCACTAATAATTAATAACTAGCAATTGTACCTAGGGGTCCAATAAAAGAACGTTGTGTTGTAAGCTAAGCAAGGAGATGTGGACATATACAACAAGAAAGACAATTTGAAGTGTTAAACCACAAATTTTAGTAAATAAAATCTTATGGTTGATACAATAACTAGACTACACTTTACATCCACACCCCACAGAAAGTCCTTAACTTTGTCTAAGGCGCTGCAGGCTGCATTTCGCACATAGTTTGAAATTGTGTTCAACACTATCCAACCTTTCAACTACAATCCATCTCTTTAACTGACCATCACACATAGCATAATATAGAAGAGTCAAAAGCCTCCAACCTTTAATTGGCCATCAATCCATCTCTTTAATTGACCATCCAACCTTAATTGACACACTATCCAACCTTTCAACTACAATCCATCTCTTTAATTGACCATCACACACAACATAATATAGAAGAGTAAAAAGCCTCCAAGAGGGGTAGTTCATTAGCCATTAATTTTTATGAAATCACACTTTGTAAATAAAGGTCAGAGTTCAAATCACCCCAATAAAAAGGCTTTTAACTTAGTTTTCACAATAAAGAGGCTTTTAACTTTGTTTTCAAGGGAATGTAGACTGCATTTTCATTGAAATTGTGTTTAACTTAGTTTTCAACGAGATGTAGACTGCATTTATATTGAAATTGTGTTTAACAATATCATGAATTCAAAGTACCCTAACTTACCCATACCCTTGCTTAACATTGAGAAGATGGTGAAGTTCAACATTGGACTGTGTTGTATCGCTAAAGGATCCACTCTGGCAAGAGGAGCTCAGGCAGGATCTTGGCATCATTGTTAATGGCTGAACTGGAAGAAAGAGTAAGCAAAACCAGAATGGAGATCATGGCTGAACTAGAAGAAAGCGTAAGCAGAACCAAAACGGAGATCACGAGAAGCAGCCGCTCACCTACTGAGATAAGATGGTATTCATCACTACTTTTAATCATTTTCCTAGGGGTGCAATAAAAGAACGTCGTGTTGCAAGTTAAGCAAGGAGATGTGGAAATATACAACAAGACATTATATTCTTCACATAATCGGCCATTACATTATGGGCATGTATTCTTCTCTCATCCAAATCAGAATGGATTGTTAGTTTTTGTAGTTCTTATGTTACAATCAAGTAACATTGCATAAATTTATGGATCTATCTACTATCTTGTTGCTTATACTAAAGATTGTCAAATTCCAATATATTAATAAAATTTGGTTTTTTGTATCTTTATCTTTCTTAGAGTTTATACAAATTTTATACTTGCAGAATAAGTATAATATCCGAATACTGTTCTGTTCAAAATAAAAGTTATAACAGTTTCCTCATTTTCCAATGCCAACCATTATCTATCCACCCTTGAAAATTTGATCTCCTAATAATTGCACTTGGAAAGTTGAGGTACAGACTACCCATGTATTGATGACAAAAGCTATGAAGTAAGTGTATAACAAAGACATTTCTAAAAACCCCTGATATAGTTCTATACCAAATAATATTGAACTCGACAAAGAAGAAAAGAACAAAGGATGTGGTTTACTTAAAAGTCTAAATCCTCTAAGAAAATGGATTAAAAATCAGCATTCTTTTATTTATTTATTTATTTTTATCCATTTTCTTATCTCCGATGACCCATTCCCGTGCCCCCTAAAAACGGAGGACCCAGGGGGCTCTTTATTAGAGGTATGAAGGCGAGGTTTATCTAAAGGAAAATATTGAAATAGAATCACTTATGTTTACAGATGAATGGGAATCACCTTATCATATTAGCTATGTTGAGATCACTCAAATTAGACGTGTTCAGTGTTTACAGTAGCTTTACCATAATGAACACCATGTGAATTACACTAATTACGTACACTAAGGATCATTGGTTCCTTTGTATCAATACGAGCTATAAGGTATTGGGATAGTTTAGGCAAATAGCTATAACAATCATAGAAGTAAGCTGCTAAGTGTTCTCTGTACTAAGCTTTGAGTTATCTCTACATGATATCATTGTTAATTACGTAATATGCTATGATTACTCTTACCATCAATCCGTACTATCAAACGTATAAGCTTAAGTAAAGCCATAACAAGTATCGATATAAGGATCATGTATAAGCAAATCACTATTAACTAGTAATCCAATCTAATGAAAGCTTTGAACTATGATAGATTATGTGGTTTCTATAAGTAGAGCTAAACCATGCTTCTTGTTTCTACTATAAACACTATTCACATTACCATGGTATTATAGTAATGATGATTCCCTGTATGCACTCAACATAAGTATAAAAAGAATAAATACGCATACTTTGGATAACGTATTTAATAGAGTTGCTTAGATAGAATGAGTATTGGAACTACATGTTGGAACCTTATGAATATTGGGATCACTATGTTCACGTAATGAATGTAATGACTGTTATTACACCAATACAAGTCCAAGCTATAACTCGTATGTACTTGGTTACTTCATTATCCTTATTTAAGACCATATCAATACTAGTTACATTAGTGATACAAGTAAATCCATATGTATAGAGTATGATCATTGGGACTAGTATTAGCATATATTAAGAACACTATGACTAGAAATATGTAAGCTAACCCATAGCATTATCCGTAATGAGTACAATATGTAACCTGTTTTTTATAGGTAAAGCTCAGCATAACTTATGGAAAGTGTTATATTACGATTACACATGAACCAATAGCTATGATGTTACGTGGAAAATAGAAATTACCCATCTCAAGCTGAATTAGACATTCATTACACATCCATTATTCTAATTATATATGTTCTTATGGCGATGAAATTACTATTCCTTACTGCTTTACCCACTCTATGCACGGCACATGTTGGTTCCTACACACTCTAGTGAACATAGATGATGAGGTTCCAAAATCGTCGATAGGGGTTGGCACCACTCTAAGGTGAGGTGATTTAAGCCAATAGTGAGTGAGCCATATTTCCTTTACTTAGAGGTTGAGTGTGGATCTGCTCTAATGGCGAGAGTAAGAAGGAGAGAGGATGCTCCCTCAGTCAGTAAGGGTAATAATCCAATTGAGGAGGTTCAAACAAATTCCTTGCTCATAGGGGCAGCACTATGAGGAAGTAGGTCCATTAGGGTCTATTGGGATGTTCCCACTCACTACCGAGAAAGCATCATGAGGTTCTATAACCGATAGGAGACGAGGTTTCACTTCCGCAATAGGGGGTAACTACTCCTCCATATGGTATGGGGTTGACTCCTGTGATCCATAGGTAGGACCGGTACAGAGGTAGGAACGTACAGGGCCCATTGGGACTACTACTGCTGCTGTGATATAATGAAAACCTTCTAAGTTATTTATTTGCTTTATTGAAAAAACCTATAGTTACTACATCCAACATGAGTAGTCTGTGATAAGTCCATTTAAACACGTCCAGCATGAGAGTCTCGAGAGATATTTATAACCTATTAATTACAATATCACATGGAAACGTTAAACTTGTCCTGGGACAACTAAAAAGAGACCTTACAAGCACCATAGCTTTTGAGCATTCAATGGCCGAGAGAATAGATGTACCCCTTCAACATACCCCATTTACTATACCCAATATTAAATAGGCCCGCAACACTACTGGCCGAAATGAAAAGAAAGGACCACACATTCCCACCAGACGAGAAAAGATATGGTCATATGAACACTCATTAATGTTATTATTATCATGATAGAATGTCAGAAGTGAACGGAATCAGTTCATCTCTTTTGACCTCTTAATCAAATAGGAGTTTATCTCTATCAATGGACATCCAGATGGTTGGAAACAAGCTTTCCTCAATCTAATGCTTACTCAGGTCAATCCGTAAGGCTTTTCGTTGGGCTACACATGTAAATTCTGAGTATCGACTCGTCATAGCATTTTATATACTGTCGCATCTTTTTTTTTACCATTCCCATATGAATTTCCATCACTAGCTAGGATGAGGAATCGTACCATTGCCAAGATCAGCTCAGGCGGGCATTGGACCCATAGCCCATTCATTAGAAGTTATAAAATCATCTCTCTATCGGCGTGGAATAGCAATAAATGAACTATGTTTGACTCAGGGATAGGATAGGGACTGGCCATATTAAGTCTGGTTCAATGTATATAATATCTATCAGCAGGCCCAGAGAAATGGTTAAGCCCAACGCAAGGCACTCACTTCTATCCCTGCCCCATATGAATGGGATAGCTTTGATTAACAAAGACTTCTTTATTGCCCCACCTTTTTTTATATGTTCGAGGACATGCATGTTTCACGGGTCGGACGGGACCCTACCACCTTCACTTTAAATGCAACTCTTTCCAAGATCGGGAAGAAGCCAGCTCTTACACTTATATATATTAGGATGCGTCAAAAGATTTTGAAATAGTGGTGAAGGGTAGCGCGCCATTCCTGTCTACTCTGAAGATGAGGAGGCGTTCCTGGCGACAGAGGACATAACGGTAGGATTTCTGTAACTTATGGTAAGAAGTGGGTGGGGTTATGGAGGAAGACATGGTGGAGCTGCCTGTTGTGAGCTTTGCACTCGTCGTTGTACCGTTGGTTCATTAGGGTGGGTGGATTCTGATTTCGGGGGCAGGTAGGGGATTTGGTAATATGGGGATCGTGCCTAAGTGTTGCCTCCCAGATAGTCGAAGAAAGCAGGGCGTTTTTGGACGAGACCGACTCAAGGAACGATAATATCTGGAAAAAAAGAAGAACAAAGCCCTATGCAATTGAATTCACTGGCAATAATATTTCCCCTACATAATTGAATTAATGTTTGTTGATATCGGGCACCGTGAGCGATATGTTCACACTGTATTAAACCTTAAGTGCCCTTCGACGCGTGTCGCCGATCTTGCATGCCCATCCTGCATGCCGCCCAGTTGGCATGAAAAAACACACCGTCGATAGATCCACAGGATGATAGGCATATACGCACCGTTCTTTTCGCTTTCTTTCACCCATTCAATCTGCTTTACTACTTTCCGTTAATGCTGTTCTTTATGTTCTTGCTGGGTGCAACAACTACATGTCTACCAGTTCGGCTGCACCAGAATGAAAATGAGTGAGCTCGTGCAACAAATCCATGGATACCAGTTTGGTTGCACCAAAATGGCAATGAGTGAGATTGGATCTGCTCCACCGTGACGGAAACCATCCAACTCGCCTTAGTTCGTTCACGATGCATCCCGGTGAAGGTTTGTTCCCTTCTTTGCTAGGGTTTTAGCAACACAGTTTGTTGCTCTGGTCATTAATGTGGATTCCCATACC
>LPNX010083104.1:66323-110459 GCA_001517045.1 Pseudotsuga menziesii
TGGATGTCGAGATATATGGAGATAGATAGATGGATATAAAGCCGCGTGAAGGGAAGCTTTTACTAATAATGCCTATGCCTATAGGACTAGTGCTGGGTCAACAGGGTATAGATATTTGAATAGATCATTGATTAGACCTGGATCTGTAAGGTATGCTACTTATGGGTAATTTGTATAAGCTACTCGTGTTGCTGAACCAACCTTTGTTCTTTAATTTGGATCTACTGCTCCTGTCTTTGCTCTTGCCCCTTCTCTAAGAAGATTGGCCCTCAAATCAATCAATCCAAGCAGTTTGGCACCTGATCATATACCCTCTGTTTCCTCGAATTGCATATCAACGTAAGCATATTGTAGGTTCAACAGACAGGAAGGCTTTTATTGATTGATTGAGATGGCCAACATATTGGGGGCGAGACTACGGACGGAAACAACACACATTCATCAGGCAGAGCCAGGAGGTAATCAATGCCAGGAGGTCGAGAGACAGTCCTCATTGCCCTGCTGCCATGTTTCAGTCTAACCGACCCTGCCAGTGTTAGTATGCATCCGAGAAACTGACTTCCGTTCACGCTAGCTTACAAACAAGCACTCATGGGATTCAATCCACCCGCAGAGAGATCCCTCTCCCTTATGGTCGAGCGACTTCGTCCCTACGACTACCTTCGGCATAAGACGATTTCACGTATCGAGGTCAGTATGGGATTGGGTGTTTTCTTCGCTTGAATGGCGCATAGATTGGTATCTTCGAAGAGGCCAACGAAGTATGCCTCTGTTGCTTCTTGCAGTGCAGCCACTGCTGATGACTGGAAAATCCCTGATGCCATGAACGTGAAAGGATAACGTCCCTGATGCGATGTGCATTTAAGGAGGCGCAGGTGCCATATCGTGCATTTAAGGAGGAGCGTGCATTTAAGGAGGAGCAGGTGCATATCGCCATATCAGCAGGCAGCAAATCAAATTCAACGAAACAGATTAATCCAATCGTCGGACGAAAGCATCCTACGGCTGGAAAAGAAAAGCATTAACTTGGGGAGTCGACTCCCACTTGTTAAACGCCTTACGGCGTAATTAATTAACCTATTAGTGATTAAATAATAAATTGATATTAATTAACAATTGTAATAACCAGTTAGGTTTATTACAAAATCCAGTCATAATTTTTCAAAATCAAGGTTACACTTGTTAAGTTCTGGAATTTTGGGTGCCCCAAGGGTTTCTGAAGGTGCCGAATCCATTTATACCATTAAAATCATGATTAAAACACAATTAAATTCAGATTTTGCAAAACAAAACAAAAAATGTCAGATTTCGACAAAAAATGGTCGTCCAATCCAAATCATCCAATTTTTAGACACCTCCATATAGAAATCGACAACATTTATAGTAATAAAATGTTGTGGTTGTGTTGTACAACGAAGTAGTGCACAAAAAAAAAATTAATCCATTGACAGGGACTGAAAGATTCCTAATTTTAAAGAAGACCAACTAATTGAGTTGTTACTATAAATTTGAAGAAACTACCTAACAAAAGAACAACTCTATAGAGCATTTTGAAGCCTCGACATTTTAAGAGGAATTGTGCCCTTTGTGGGCTTCCTTCATTGCTTTCTATTTGATCTCTAAGGTTGTGTCATTAACTTCCCAATCTTCTTGAGCAGGCTTGTTGAATTGTTACTTCTCCTATAGATGCATCCTAAGTCCAAAAAGGTGGAAAACTAAAGATTGTGAACTTCTTGCAAAACCCAATATCATTTTGTATTGCATGTTAATGTCAATTATGAGCCTTTCCACTTGTCTGCTATGCATATCTACCTTTACCTTCAATTCCACATTTCTCATTAATTGAGTCTTATACTAATTATCAACATTGTGATTAAGGTAGGTGAAAACCATTTGAAGAGCATCTAATTGGCAAGCATGACTTCTCAAGCCTTGCTAAAGATATGAAAAATGACAATTCATACACTGGCCTATATAACTATACATGTCCATTCTTGGAGTTATCTACTAGCCACACATATCCAAGCTACCGAATATGGTTGAGAGACAACCAAGCCCAAGAGAACCAAAGCTACATGCAATTTGTGTAATACCCAACTGATAAGAACTACTCAAGCCTTGCTAAAGATATGAAAAATCACAATTCATACACTGGCCTGTATAACTATACATGTCCATTCTTGGAATTATCTACTAGCCACACATATCCAAGCTACCGAATATGGTTGAGAGACAACCAAACCCAAGAGAACCAAAGCTACATGCAATTTGTGTAATACCCAACTGATAAGAACTACTGGCATGGACAACCAAACAATGTGTGCGAAATAGACATACCAATTTGGTGAGGAAGTAACAACATACATAGTCATAACTATAGAAATACATCCAACCTTTATGAGGGGAATCCATCTTGTCATTGATATGAATTCCCCTACGATGAGTATGGGGGAAAAAAGAAATATAAAGGCTTCTTCCTTCATGGGTAATTCCACTTGCCACATGCCCTTTAATTGCATATGCATGCTTATCCTAAGATTTGCATGATGTTCCTTCATGGTATAAAAACATTGATGAGGTCACCCAGGTCTGGATTTTGATGTTCCATAGAATATTTTTTCCATTTCAAAACATATTTGACAGGTAGTCATAAAATGAACTCGTTAATTGCTATAGGTATGTTGATTGGTAAAATGCCAATCTGACATCTAACAACCTGTATAACCTGTCATAATTTTAAATTCCTGTATTTTATAGAAGGTTAGCAATAGCATAGACCTTGTATGATGGGGACAACCACTCACAGGTAGCAGGTGTTGTAACGTGTAGGCTCTCTCCACATAGCCAAATTGGAAAACAGATGGAGTTTGTCCAGAATGTATAGTAGCTCACTGATATCGAATCAAACATTAACCATAATGAAATACCAAAGATAAACTCAAAAATATCGTGCGTGTGGGTAGGGGTCCACCATTAATGATAGCCTCCAACTACCCTCATTCTTGCTTCAAATCTTGTTTTAATGGATTTCTTACTATTTGTTATTTCCCTCCAATAATTTGAATTTCCAATGGAGCATGTCCCATTAGCTTCTGCTCATTCCTCCTATACAGGCATGCTCAACTTCTTCCTATCTCGTGTACGATGTGTTTATAAACCAAGGTTAAAAGCACCTTTGCCCGCTATCTCTAGCATATACTTAGATCTAGGGGTTTGCGAGTATTTCTTGACAAGTCTGAATAACAGGCTGGACACTAAATTATTTTTTAAATAACAAAAGCTATTACATTTGGCTCTCTCAATGTAGTTATTTTCCCTCACACTAAGCGGAATCGACCTAGTACCTGCAAGAGCTCATCTTAATCCTAAAATCAAGGGATACATGGTTCCAGTGTTTAACAAGATTAAACCTCTTGATCTCCATTGGACAAAAGGATAGTATGTTGAAGCCTTACGAAAACATGAAGAGGAACGAGGATGCTGCATCAAATATATTAAGGAATGGAGAGAGGCTCATTTTGTTGCCACAAATATAAATGACTTTCGAGCAAGTGGCTTATAATGGGTGAGCATTTCTTACTATATATATATATATGGAGTATTGTCAATTGTATATTCTAAGTAACCGGATCTACAGTTGGTTTCATGTTTTTTTCTTGTTACTTTTTCCTCTGATAGATTTGGTAGCAAAGCTTTATCTGAACATTTTTCTTTGTAAATTTTGGGTAGCAGTTAATTTTGAACAATTCTTAATGACAATCTATTATTTGGCAAATATATGTTCGTATATTTTTTATTATTTTTATAGTTATTGTTTAAAAATTTAACTATAATTTTTTTTTGAAAATTGAAAATTGTAATATAAAGTAGTAAAAAGAATGGACACTCATACATATGAGGAAAACATAAAATGACGGGCATGCAAATAACAAAATCGCCATCAGAAAATTTTTGACACGTAGAAGATATTTGAAATTCCAGGCTTGGGGTCACCACATTTTTACTGAAAGTTTCTTGCTTTATCCAATATATCCTTATTTGCCATTGAATTCACATGGGAGTTGCAAGATCAAAGAAAATGGATGAAATTGAAACACTTTGCAAGTCCTTGGATTTTTGTGATCATTCTTAAGAAGGTTGAATTTTACACAATTATAGAGTCTTCCACTTAGTTGATGCGAATTAAGATGTCACCCAAAAAAAATCACTTGGTTGATGAGGATTAAGATGTAAAAAAAATATCCATAAATATGAGAATGTGCAATCCTTAATAGATAAAAACTTCTATTTAGTTAATGTTAACCTACCCAACCTAATACATTTTTTCATAATTGTAAACAACTCCATTCCTACCACCTCAATAAAATAACATAAATATTAATAATTTTAATGTTATTTAACACAACTATGTACAAAGTATTGGTTACGAAGATCCTTTATTTCCAATTTAAAAATGTACAAGTAAGAGTGGGAATGTAACTACCTTAAAAAGCAGGAGAGTAGGAGTGGCATGGTAACATCTCCATAAAATAACATAAATCTTAATAACTTATAAATTTAATAACTTTAATGTTATTTGAGACAACTATGTACAAAGTATTGGTTACGAAGATCCTTTATTTCCCATTTAAAAATGTACAAGCAAGAGTGGGAATGTAACTACCTTAAAAAGCAGTAGAATAGGAGTGGCATGGTAACATCTCCAATTTAATTTAAGCGAAAATATGAATAAAACCAACAATTTGTATGTATTTATAAAATATATATATATTTTATGGACAATCAATATTTATTTTGCAACTTATTTATTGTGGTTGCAACAAGCATGTTGGTCATTAAATCTTAAGTTGTTTGAGATTCAAATGGTAAGAATTGTCTATGCATTTTGTCGTTTTACCGCTTCATCATGTTATGCTCCAAGTTCATTACTTTTCATTTTGGAAGGCAATGAATGTTATGAGGAAAAGTGGGTATCTAACAATTAAATGAGATGTTGGGTTATTTTCGTTCATGTTATCTTAATGGAAAATGTTAATTAATTATAAAATGAAGCTTGCTGTTTGGGTCACGTTAAAACACCAATTTTTTTTAATAAGATATTCAAGGTTAGTTGTTGTACAAGCATTGCAAATGATAATTTTGAGATGATGATATGAATATGGTCAATGGTGGGAAATCCATTTTGTATGGTTTAAAAGGTTAATATTTTCTTTTGGGAAAGTACGGTTAAGAGAATTATATTATTAAAAATGATTTATAGTTATTTGGGTGGCTGGTTTACCAGAGGGAAAGCCAAAGTAGCCACATCTCCAAAATTCAAAGATTAACTTCCAATTTCCACTGATACTACTAAAGAAAACAAGAGTTTTAAAACTGTAGCTAGAAATTCTACCACTGTTCATAATGAACTTGATACTAAAATTAAAAGACATAATGTCTGACAAGCTGGGACTTCTGCCCAAAAAATAAAAAGTAATTGAGTTCATAGCATAAATTGATAGACTAGCTAGGGAAGCAAGTGTGGGAGGGGTTGTTTTTTACCCTAACGGAAAACAAGTTACCTCCTTCGCTTGGGGTTTGGGGTGGATGAATAACCAAGTTGAGTGGGAGGCCCTCATGCAAGGTATTGAGCTTATGCAAGATCTCAGTATACATGACTTTCAGGTCTTCGGGGACTCCTGGATTGTTATTCAAACCATGCAAAACATTTAGTCGAGCAGAAAGTTGGAGATTGGGAAAGTGCAAAAGAGAATTATCTCCTTTGCTAAAGACTTGAGCAAAGTTCAATTTCTTCATTTTAAGAGACACAATAACACCCTAACGGATAAGCAAGCAAACCTATGGGTGAACCTAGGCCAAGGGAAGTTAATGGCCGATGATGTTCCCATTCGCACTTTGAAATGGGTAAGTTGTTTTCAAATTTAGACTTAATGGGCTTTGTTATCCCGCTAGGGGAAGCATTACTGGTGCTCGCTTGGACCATAGGGAGTTGGGACTGGTCTTTCCAACTGGAGGTGGCAATTAATATGCATGGGAAATCTAGTTTGTGCTGGAAGCGGTCGATGATGTTATTTATTTTCTTTCATTTGGATCTTTCCATATGTGTGATTCCAAATCATTCCTTAGTCAACTTTTGATGTGATATATTTCTGGATTTTGGATTGGCGAGTCATCCATTTGGCTTGGGAGTTGTAGAGTTTAATAGTTTGCATGCATTGGGAGGTTGTTAGTCTACAACTGAGAGCAGGCTAAAGCCTAAATTTGCTTGTCGAAATCCCCTCTGTGTGAGAAATCCTAGAGCAATGGATAAGCTCTTTGTTGAACCCCAGTTGGAGGAAGAGGATAGACTGGATGAATTTTTTCATGGGGTATGAGATATGAAGAATGCCGTGGATGATTATAAGAAGATGCTCCATTATGTGTATGAGGTCTTGAAGGCGGTTCGAAAAGAGAATAGGAGGATTTCCATTTACATCACATGCATGGGTACTCAGCTGGATGACCTGGAAAGTGGCTATCACGTGCAAGTGAGAGAGGTAGAATATATCTGGCGTAGACTACCAGATATGGACAGGGTCACGGGATGGAAATTGGTTGAGCTGAGAAGTGCTATTTTGGAATTAAGGAGGGTCCACGAGGAGCAGAGGATGATCGTGAATGAACGGAATGAAGACCGGTATCTGCACCTCAAAGAAAAATTGGAAGTAATACAAGATGATATCAGTTCGTTGGGAAAAGGAAACAATGGGCCTTCTCGAGGGCAGACCGAGGTGTCTCCAATGGATGAAATATCCACAATTCAACATGTTGAGGATGTGAACCTGGTGCAGACATGATCTTTACTTTCCTAAATATTTTTGCATATGTTTTTTTGTCTACTCTTATGCAGCCAATATGTTAGGATTTACTGTGTAAAATGGGATAGTTTCTTTTTTGAAAAACTTTGTAATGTTAGTTTTAATTCTGAGCAGTCAAACCTGGGTTTGAATGTTCTAATGGTCAGACTTTAATCTCTACTATTTTTTGTGGTTTGGGGTCATTTGTAATATCTTTCCTTTTTAATATAATACTACAAGTACACTTCTCGTTTCTGTTAAAAAAAGCATAAATTGACATACTAGACTTAGACCTAGGCCACTTGGAGCATAAGCATAAGACAAGATTAGGAATCATCCAAGATGGTAATTGTTCGAGCTACCTTGGGTTTAGGCTCCTCCACATTCACATGCACTTTGATATCTTGCTATGTGTTTGGTTTCCTTCAGTAAAGGAGACCCAATTGACTCGGAGGGATGTTTTGTTGAAATACCTTGTCGATGAGTTGACATGCCAAAGCGTTGAGCTTCACATCTGTTTCTTGCTGGCCTTTGAGAATTTGTTGTGACCAATTCTCTAACAGCTCCATCCTGACAAAGAGACTAAGGCCATTGTTCTCTTCCTCAAATAAACCATTGACGTTGTTGGTAATGGCATAACCCAGGAGCGTTTTAGTTTTTCAGAAAAGAGCTAATGTCTTTGTATATCTTGTTTCTTTGGTGTGGGTATTCCCAGGGTCATCCTATATATGTCCCAAGTCCTTTGCAAGCTCCTCGGGCATTAAAATCTCACAATTTCTTGCAATTTTTTCCTCCATGTGTTGAATGTGCTCCTGTGCAGGTGGATTAACCATTCCACTAAAGGTTGTCTTTGCCTTTCTTTACTTTGCTAGAACTTTGGGCATGTGACATTGTTTGGGCTTGACCTAAGTTCCACAGGTCGTTCACTTCATGTGAACCATTTGAAACACAAGAGTTGGGTGTAATGTATAGCAATTGACATGGTTCGAAGACAGAGGATAGAGCCAAACCAAGCATATGTCAGCACTGAACTAGTTTCGCCTCCAAGTTATTCCTTCTTTTTTTTAACTTGCTAGCTGAATGTGAGAGTGTCAAACCTTGTCACGATGATGCCCCAAAAATGGGATATTAACTAGAGTACGTCCAAGGAGGTGGAGAGTCGATCTCTCATGATTGAGGACGAAACCATTGAGGAGAAATCTAGGATTATGTGCGTTCAATGGGAGAGAGAGGGTATGTCACAAACTACCATGATGAATACCAACTAGCCAACACTTAATTTCTTACTCAAGTTTGACACGTCCCGTCCCATCAATCCAACCAACAAAGGGGGACATGAACGATATGTGGGGTGCTAATTTTCGCCCCCATGATCATATTATGAAATTCATGAACAACTAAATGCGTGTGAAATTCATATTAAACACACACAACGGAATTGAACTCTATCAAAGCACACACACATCATATTATACCAGCATACTCATCAGAAACATAACAATAAAACCATGCACAACAATAAGTTCACTTTCATGTTATTCATAAGCATCTAATTGAACAATTCATGTTGGGTTGGCTCATTCAATTTAACACAATGAATAGTCATTCATAACACATAAATTAGGCAAAAACATAAATAACAGTGAACGCTTATCTTTTAATTGGATATGTCCAAGAAACTGGATATGGAAGAGAAACATTACACCCAACCATAGGTCTCTATCCAACCTATATTCTTTCATCTAAGAGACCAACCCAAAGCTGGGCTATGTATCCACTAAGGAGGAACTGCTTAGGCTCACTCACAGCCATAAGGACAAATATTCATGCTAAGCCAACACATAGCTGGGTTTGTTAAGAAAGTATGGAGGAAGGGAAGCAGATAGCTAAGCCATTGAGCTTAACCACAAAGATACAAGCATCTCAATTTGGCTTGAGACAACGTTGACACCCACAATACCTACCACACCCAACATAAGGAAGGCCCCCTTCTCTACTACACAGTTCTTTAGGCGCCCCTTCCTCTAATGCTCTTCAGGGTGGGAATAGAAAGGTCCAAGATGCTAAACCTCTAAATATTATTTCATTCACTAGGTTAATCAATCCACTATGATCTCCGATCTCACTCTCGCTTCAATCCACCCTTGGATTTTTCCAAATTCCTATCATGTGATTGTCAATCATGAAATTCCACTTTCAGGATTCCAAATGTCAGGCTCCTATGAATTTCCGGGCTCTTAGCACTCTCAATTTCATCCCACGGTGTATGTTTATGGATTCCCCACTATATTTCACTCCTCATGTGAATTTTTGGGTGTATTTGGCACTTCAAAACGTGGGTTCTTTCCAAGTTGCTATTTTTGGTTTTTCCACAGTTGGGAGCGCATAACTTGCTGAAAAATTGTAGTCTGGTTTTTCAACAATGGACTGGGGTTGATGGAAAACAAATTCCCATGACAAAGAATGACTTATGGGTCAAGTAAACCATGTTCATAATCAACCATACAAATTTCTAAGTTGCCCATGCTCCATTAATTTCATGAGTTGATTTCTCAGCTACCATCTTACAACATATATAAATGCCAGCATATATAGTTAAGATAGGTTCTCAAGATGACATTGGGAAACACAGGGTTCAATCCCACAACCCCTCACCTCTTACTAGGATACACACAACCCCCTCGCTTTTGTTGCTTCCACATCAAACTCTTGGTATTTTATTTGTATTAAAAATATTTACATACTTTTTTTGCGATTCTCCATGGCTTACTAGCACATGGCTAACAAAATATAAAATAGCATTCATTAGCGAGGCCTTGGCCTTGAGATCCACACTAAGAATCATACATAGCGTATACATGTATTTACATATAAAGCCAATGCATTTGAAGGGTCGAAATGGGGGTATTACATTCCCCTCCCCCTTACAAAAACATCGTCCTCAATGTTCTCAAAACTTGAACAAAAAAGGATATGCCTCTTTCATGGCATTCTCCAACTCACATGTAGCCTCATTGGGACCAAGGTGCTTCCATTGCACCTTTACTTGTTTAATGGATCACTTCCAGAGCAATTACACCTTCTTATCAAGGATGTGCATATGTTCCAATTGGAACTCTCCCTTGGGTTCCACCTTTATAGCATTCCAATCAATTATGTAACTATGATCATGTACACACTTCTTAAGCAAAGAAACATGGTAAACATTATGAGCTCTCATGTTAGTAGACAATACAATCCTATATGCAATTGGTCCTATCCTATCAAGGACTTTGAATGGCCCACAATATCTTGGTGCCAACTGGGCACAACTTCCCAACTTCAGGGAACCTTTCCTTGGATTTACTCTTAAATAAACATGATCCCCAATTTTAAATTCCTTGTGCACTCTTTTCAAATCTGCATAACTCTTCTACCTGTCCTATGATGCCTTTAAATTATACCTAATCTTAACCATTTCTTTTTCCATTTCCTTGAACATTTATGGCCCAAGCACTACAATGTTCACTGGATTGTCCGAATTCACTAGAGTTCTGCATCCTTTTCCATATAATGCTTCAAATGGAATCATTCCCAACGATGCTTGATGTCCATTATTATATGCAAATTTTACCAAGTGTAGGCAATCCTCCCACTTGTATGGTTTCTCCATCACGTACATCCTCAACATGTCTTCAAGAACTTGATTCACCCTCTCGATTTGACCATGTGTTTGAGGATTATAGATTGTGCTAAAGTTCAGTTGAGTTCCCAACTCCTGAAGTAACCCTTTCGAAAATTTAGATGTGAACTTTGCATCTCGATTTGAAACTATTGTCTTGGGAAATCCATGCAATCTAAATACTTCCTTCATGCAGATATTCACTATTTCACTTGCTTTATGAGTGGACTTGATTGGAATGAAATGAGTTGCCTTTGATAGCTTTTCCACCACCACCATAATTGAATCATGCTTCTTCACTCTCGTTGGCAAACCTATTATAAAGACCATATAAATTATTTCTCACCTCCATTTTGGAATGGGAAAGGGCTGCAATAGTCCTGCTAGGTGTTGATGCTTTGCCTTGACTTGTTGGCACTTTTGACACCGAACATTGTAATTTGCTATATCCTTTCTCATTCCATTCCAAAAGTATTGTTTTCTTGTTGTTGTTATTGTCTTTTGATATCTTGGATGTCCAAAGTATGACATTTGATGAATTTTATCCATTACTACCTTCTTCAAATATGCACATTTTGGAATGTACAGTCTGCCTTTATAAACAAGAAGATCATCTTCTTTGAGTTAGTATCCTTCATACTTTTCATCTACTTTTCCTTACTGCCATTTTTTTTAACTTGAAGGTAAGTTTCATCGTTGATTTGGGCTTCAAGAACTCTTATTCTCAAATCTGATTTGCATACACTTAATACTGCTACATGAAATTTTCTGTTAAGGGAGTCTGCAACCTTATTCTCTTTCCCTTTTACATGATTAATTTCAAAATCAAATTCACATAGAAATTTCCATCCATCTATCTTGCCTAGCATTCAAGCTTGGTTGATCAAACAAATACTTTAAGCTAACGTGGTTTGTCCTGAGCTCAAATCTTCTTCCCAACAAATAATGTCTCCACATATTGAGAGCATGTACTATGGCTCCAAATTCTAAATCATGAGTTGCGTAATTCTTTTCACACTCTTTTAATTGTCTTGACTCATAGTAAATCACAAAGCCTTCTTGCATAAGCACTCCACATAATCATTCAATGCAAGCATCATTGCACAGTACAAAATCCTTCTTTGGATCCACATTCTTCAAAACAGGAGCGTTGGTAATTAAATTCTTCAATTGCTGAAAGCTTTCTTCACATTTTTCAGACCATACAAACTTTGCATTCTTCCTTTGCAACAATGTAATTAGATAAGAAATCTTGGAGAATACTTCAATGGACCTTCTATAGTAGCTTGCAAGACCCACAAAAGATACAACATTGGTAACATTCTTTGGAGTAGGCCAATCCATTATGGCTTCAATTATTTTTGAATCCACTACAATTCCTTCTTCTGAGATAACATTACCCAAATATTGTAACCTTCTTTGATCAAATTCACACTTGCTTAGCTTTGCATACAATTGTTGCTCTCTAAAAACTCGCAACACCATTCTTAAATGTTCCTAATGTTCTTATTCATTCTTTGAATAAACAAGAACGTCATCCAAGAACACCAACACAAATTTATCCAAATACTTGTTAAAAACACTATTAATGAGGCACATGAATGTGGCATGTGCATTTGTAAAACCAAATGGCACCACCGTGAACTCGTAATGGCCATATCATGTTCGCAAATTTGTCTTGTGAATGTCTTCTTCCTTTATCCTCACTTGATGATAACCAGACCTCAAGTCAATTTTTTAAAACACTTTGGCTTCCTTTATTTGATCAACAAAATCATCAATTATGGGCAATGGGTACTTTATTCTTGACCATCTCTTTATTTAGTTTCTAACAACCAATATGCATCCTTAAAGTCCCATCTTTCTTCTTGACAAAAATGTTGGTGCTCCCCATGGAGACACACTTGGTCTTATAAACTTTTTGTCCATTAATTCATGTAGCTGCATCTTTAACTCTATCAATTCCAGTGTGCTCATTCTATAAGGATCTTTGGAAACTGTTGCTGCCCCTGGAACAAGATTGATTGTAAAATCAATCTCTTTTTGGTGGAAGTCTCGGCACTTCATTTGGAAACACATCTTTGAGCTCTTGTAACAACTTATAATCCTCTATCTTTGGGCCTTTGTCTTCTAAAGAATCTGATATATGGATTGCATATAACTGACAACCTTTTTAGTAAAACTTTCTTAATTGTAAGGCTGAAATCTACCTATTGAAACTTGCTTGGAAATTCCTCTTACCAATGTTGGCCTTCCTTCTTCATCAATGCATACAATAATTTTTTCATAATAGTCTACCTTAGCTCTATGCTTTTCCAACCAATCCATGCCAAAAAGAGCATCACAGGATCCTATGGTTAGGACATTTAAATTGTATTTTGTGAGGAGTCCATTCAACTCTATGGGGAAATCCATCATTAATTCATTCACTTTCCTTTTTGTCCTTGTGTCTAATTGAACTAACCACGATTTATTATGCTTTGATTTTCCAAGAGAACAACTTTTAGCCACTTTTGTAGAAACATAACTATGAATAGATCCTGGATTAATCAAAACAAAAATGGATTTCTTAGCAATCTTACCCAACTTCCATTACTACCAATTGATGGTTTGCTTGATGGTTATCCAACGTTGCATAAATTTGGGGAGTTTCTCTTGCCATATCCTCCACTGCAATTGTTTCTTCTAAGTTGGACAAGCCTTGAGGGTTGTCCTTCCAATGTGGACAATCCTTATGCATGTGGTTCTCTCCACATCTCCAACATCGAAGCGGTCCTTTTAGCCCTTTCTCTACTTCTACTACTGGCTTAACTCAACTTCTTACTTGCTTTCCTTGTTGGAAATTTCTTAGCTGATTTTTAAATGGTGGCTTGAATCCAGTTTTCCTTTTGTCAAACTTTTGTTTTGGATTTTCCTTCCATGTTGGATGGAACTATGATTTTATTTTGTTATGCTCATAGTAATGCATTGCCACTCTAATGACTTCATCAATAATTGGTGGATTGACAAACTCAGTACTATCTCTGAAATTTAGATGTAGACTTTCAAGTAAGCATTGGATTTTTACTCTTCCATCTTTGATGTAATCCACATACCTCAACAATTCCAAAAATTTATGGACATGTTCTTCCATATATTTATATCCTAATTTTAGTTCATTGAACTCCTTCCTCCTGTTATCATAATACCTAGCAGATAGGTATTTTTCCTTTAAATACTTCTTAAATTGCTCCCAGTTGATCATTATTTCCTTGATTCCTTTTACTTGCATGAGGTGCTCCCACCAAATTGAAGCTCTTCCATTTAGATTGTAAATTGAAATTCTGTCTTTTTCATTTCCGAAGTAATCATGAATTCTAAAATATTTCTTCATCCCATGAAGCCATGCTTCTGCCTCTTACCTGTCTTACTTTCTCCATCAAATGTGGGAGGTCTTGCCTTCCTAAATTCTCCTTGTGGTACCCTTTTGAATTTATTTATTCCTTCAAAACCTCTAGAAGTAAGCCTTGGGATACTTCGAGAACCTCTGGGGTCACATGAGCTACTATAAGAAGATCTTAATGAGGGTGTCCTACGCTTTTTACTCATAAAACTCTTTCTTGGGCTTGGAGTCCTCTTCTTGGAGCGACCTCCAGAGCAGCTCTATGCATTTCATCCTTCTTGGCACATATTGCTTGGATTAGAACCAGGGTTTATCCTCTACTGCATATAAGTGTGGCTCTACGAAATAACAACATTAATTTTGTTCTGCTCTTCCTGAGCCTTCATCAACATTTCATTAAAATTATCATTGTTTCAACCAAATTATGAGGAGTGATTTTCTCTCTTCTCCCATTTGATTCGATCTCAACATTTTCCTCTTGCATATTTTCTCCAAAGACATCTTCAACATGTTCATAGGGCGCCTTTCCATCATTCATGGTTACCATTTTCTCATGGAGACTCTTTCCCTCTACATGCTGCCCTCTACTACAATTATTCAAAGCTTATTAACTGCTAACATTGTGCATCATAGAGATAATTATTAGACATATTAGTAAAATATGAAATGACACATAAAAATGTTATGTTGACTAGAATTAGTCCCATCAAATTATTCACAGGGTTCTTATGTTTTCTTTTGTTCCATTTATGCAATTATGAAAATTGCCCTTAATTGACAATTTTTTTATCAAAACAAGGTCACAAACACTTTTCTACTCAAATCTCTAGGACCTATGAATCCATCATTCAAATTATGATTGTGCACCACTTTTTTCCTCTAATATTTCCAATGCCTATCTCCATTCTTCATTCCATCTTTAGACATGAAAGGTACATCCTTTCAAAAATGTTGATTCTGCCGAATTATGCACTTCTTCCATAGGCGCAATTAGCCTCAGAGGCCAACTTTGGCTGCCTATAGAAGTAAATCTAGAGAGAACTAGGAAAACTTTTCTATTGGGAAAATTTAGTGCATATAAAAAGGGTCACTCAACATCTTTCAGATCTCTGATTCAATCTGCTAGTAAACCACTATAAAATTATGGGTTTGAATGCTTTTGACTTTTTCACTTTCTCCCAAATTTCAAATTTTCACCAATATTGGTTATCTTCCAAACCAAGCATTTTTGGGAAAAATTTTCCTAACAAAAGTTGTCTATTTTGATGTGTAGGTAAAATTTTGATTTCAAAAATTGTATTGGCTTTGACATCTAGGGTCACTTTTTTCTCCTTCAATCCTTTCAAAATCCCTAAAAACTACTCTGAAATAGTGTATTTTGGCCTTCTTTCACACCCCACCTTCACATCCTTTGGAATTTGGCTCCAATATTCCAAACTTAGCTGCGTGCCTGGTCCATGGCCACGCCATAAAAATTTCTACTTTAATCGAGCTCCCCGAGCCTCGAGACACTGATCTTTGAAAGTCATTAATTTGAAATTTAGACCAAATCGGAGCAAAATGGGCTCGTGCCTCTCATTGGTGTCTTTATGGACTTCATTAATGGCATCCGAACACCGCAAATCTTGTCCAATTTTGAGTTAAATTGCTCCTGATATGGACAATAATTTCTGGTCTCTGTACTTTTTTTTCCCAGGTCCCGACGTGCCAATCCCGAATTTTTCCAAGCCTTTCTGACTTTTCTGATTGAAAATAATAAATAAGAACACAAAATTGACATGAAACGAGTCGTTCTCGACTTCCTGAATCTGACTTCTTTCTTTCGTACGTCAAGAGTCGGAAATCATAAGTGAAGAACAACTCCTCCACAAATCCTTCCCAACCTCTCAACTCTGACTACTATATTTCGTACGTTAGGAGTCTGAAGTCGGCACTGCATAACGACTCCCAAATAAGACTACCCTGACTTCCTGACTCTGACTACTACGTTCCATAGGTTGGGAATCAAAAGTTGAAAGAGAAAACCATATTTCAAATAAGGCTACCCTAGCGTCCTCACTCTAACTACTACCTTCTATACGTTGGGAGTCGGAAGTCGAAACTCCACCACTGTGCTACTACGCAGTCTCGATCCACGAATTCATTGTTGGCACTTTGACGTCGACACCAACACGACGATCCTTCCATGAACAACCTAGCAATTTTGACATTGGTATCTTGGCACTATCCAAACATTAATAACTTGAACCTTTTGACCTTCTAATTCTAATGTCGAAAGTCAGAAGTGAGCAAGATGCCCATGTTAGTGGCAACTTATTTTGCCGATATCTTTCACGTCCGAAGTCCATTTTTTATGAAACGAACTTTGTTGGAAATTTCTCGTTGAGCTCTATACAACGATGTGCTCCTCTATAACATTTGAATACTTTGATTTCTGGTCATCATTTAACCCACAATTTACCAAACATTTATTAGCACTCCCTATGTATTTCTGATTTTCTGCTTGTAAGTGTGGATTCCGGACCAAACAACCTGAACGTTGCAACCTTGCTTTGATACCACTCTAACACGTCCCCTCCTATCAATATGACCAATAGAGGGGGACATGAGCGATATGTGGGGTGCTAATTTTTGTCGCTAAGGTCGTATTATGAAATTCATGAATAGCTAAATGTGTGTGCAATTCATATTAAACATACATAGTGGAATTAAACTCTTTCAATGCACACACACTATAACACCCCTGGTTTGAAACCCCATTGTTTTGTTAATGTAATTTTGTAAAAGACTATGAGTGCATGTAAGGCAGAATTCATGTTGTAATTCTTTTGTTAATATTAAATTTAAGCTGGCAGTGGCAGAGACAACACGCTGAATGAACGGGGACTCATGTATTCACCTAGGTCAGTGAGGGGGTGGTGCCATATAGCGTAAAATCCAAATATGACCCTATTTAAATCTTCTTACCTTATAACTTTGAAAAACCCATACTTTCCCTAATTAATTCCTTAAACCTGTTTTTGAAGTTAAAAAGGGGGTCAAGAAGTTAATGGAAAAATTGGACAAGTATTTCTAAAAGGTGACAAGGACATGCAAGGTTGGTGGAACCTTGGGGGAAAGGAGGACTAAGAATGTAGGGAAGGAGGCAAAGAAAAATAGCAGTGACAGAGAGAACGTGGAAGAGAAAGGAATAACATGAATTTTGAACAAAGAAAGAAGAAAATGCAATGAATAGTATGCGAATGTTGTAGCATTGAGGAGAATTGTGACTGAACATAAAATTCGTAGTCAATTGGAATCATTGGAGGACAAAGAAACAAGTCAAGTTCTAGAGTGAAGTGTCCAATTTGACTAGTTTGAGGCAGTTGGGCTGGTCTAGTGAACCTGCAAGCCCAAGCATGTCTTGTTACTTTTTTGGTTGATAAATTTTCCCAGTTTTTGCCTTTGGTTGCACCAGTGATATGACAATGGTGTAAGAAATTCTTGTGGTGGAATTCTAAGCACATATGAAGTGATGGTTTTCAATGTGGTGCTAGCTAGAATGACGCTAAAGGAAGGAATTGCACAGTTGGATTGGAATTGGTAATAAACCAATAAATCCAGTTGCTAAGTGAGGAAATCCGAGAGAAACCTAAGGCTTGTGAAAATCTATGGTGATACATGAGTCTCAGCTCGGGGGTGGAGTTATGCTGAGCGAAAAATGAGCAGAATTTCCTAAGGTTGGGTGGAGCATGGCTACCACAAACTAGTTACCCATTTCAATTATTTTGCAGATAAGTTTATTTGCCTGGAAATTGTATTTTAATTCTTAAATGGTAAATAATTAATTATTGATAAACACAATTTAACGAATTCCTTGTTAAATTTCCTAAGTTTGGATGCAAGTTATAAATTCATGCTTTATTTTGATTAATTCATGGGTATGAAATATGTACAAGTTTAATTATGTGGTAACTATCCAAAATTTTATGAATGTGAGTTCTTTATTCAAGTGGGAGTTAAATTCATTGAAGTTCTTTATTTGGAAAATAATAAATCCTAAGAGTATTTAATGAAGTTTAGATGTTTTTGTCACATATATGCTCTACCCATTAATTATTTAAAAAAAAGTTTGGATTATTTTAAAAAAGTTTGGATTATTTTAAAAAAAGTTAATTATTTAATAAAGTTTAGATGTTGTGTCACAAATATGTTCGACCCATTAATTATTTAATAATAAAGTTGAGATGTTTGTGTCGAAGATATGTTTGTTCGACACATTATGCTTAATGGGTAATTGAAAACCGTGGGTTGATTTGGTTATTTAAAACCACATGTTGTTTTAGTTTAATAAAGACCACATATTGGTTTGGATTATTTAAAATAAAACTAATGTTTGTGTGGAAGTTCGAAAATAGAATAAAGGCAATGTTCTAATTTTGTTTATTAATTAATTATAAACAATACTTTGTGCCAAGGCACATTTTTATGCATTTAGAGGTATTGTAGTTTTGGAAAACAACAGGGCGTAATTGTTAAGTTAAAATATAGTGTTCATGTCCAAGTTCAAGCTTTGGGCCAAATTAATGAAATGTTTTGTTTAAAGTTACAAGTTTTAGAATGGTAGGGTTTACATGTTAAATTCCATGGGTGGAATTGCTAAAATTATATGTCTTTTGTCGTATATGAATTTGAAAAAATATAAAATAAATAAATATATTTCTTTTTTATATTTTTGGAAACCCACCTTTCTCACAGTAAGTTTTAGAGGTGAATTCCTTGTCTTAATAAACACTTGTGTTAAGGAAAAAAAAATTGGCATAATTTATTATGCTTGTGTGGAGGTTCACTTGTGGGAGTTCACTTATTGAATTTCTTTATTTAAGGGATGTTTGGCATAATTTTATATGTTTGTGTTGAAGTTCACTAGTGGAGTTCATTTATTGAATTTCCTTATTTTAACCAAATGTTTGGCATAATTAACATGTTTGTGTGCCAACCATAATATATATATATATATTGTGTGTGTGTGTGTTACACAAATAACATGTTTATACCAACATACTCATCACATGCATAACAATAAAACTATGCACAACAATAATTTTATTTTCATGCTATTCATAAGCATCTAATTGAACAATTCATGTTGGGTTAGCTCATTCAATTTAACACAATGAACAATCATTCATAGCACATATATTAGGCAAAAACATAAATAACAGTGAACACTTATCTTTCAATTGGAGATGTCTAAGCAACTAGCTGGAAGAGCAATGTTCCACCCAACCGTAGGTCTCTGTCCAACCTATATTCTTTTAGTTGAGAGACAACCCCTAAGTTGGGTTATGTATCCACTAAGGAGGAACTACTCAGGCTCACTCACAACCACAAGGACAAATATTCATGCTAAGACAACACACAACTATGTTTGTTAAGCAAGTAGGGGGAATGGAAGGAGATATTTAAGCCAGTGAGCTTAACCATAGATATACAAGCATCTCAATTTGGCTTTAGACATCCTTGGCACCCACAATACCTACCACACCCAACACAAGGAAGGTCCCCTTCTCTGCTACATAGTCCCCCAGGCACATGTTCTTTAGGGTGGGCATAGAAAGGTCCAAGCTACTAAACCTCTAGAGATTCTTTCCTTCACTAGGTTTATCAAGCCATTTTGACATCTGATCTCACTTTCGCTTCAATCCACCCTTGATTTTGTTTCAAATTTTGGCCATGTGATTGTCAATCACGAAATTTGACTTTCATGCTTTCAAATTTGGGTCTTCCTATTTTGGGCTCTTGGCACTCTCAATTTCATCCCAAGGTTTATGTTTATGGATTCCCCACTGGATTTCACTCACATGAAGTTCTAGGCATTTGTAGCACTTCAAAACGTGGGTTCTTTCCAAGATGCAATTTTTGTTTTTTCCACAATTGGGAATGCATAGCCTGTTGGAAAATTGCAGTCTGGTTCTTCAACAATGGACCGAGGGTGATGGAAAACGAATTCCCATTAGAAATATGACTTATGGTTCAAGTAAATTATGCCCTTACTCAACCATACGAATTTTTGGGTTGCCCATGTTCCATAAATTTCATGACTTGATTTCTCAGCTACCATATTACAATAGAAATAAATGTTAACAGAGCTAGTCAAGATGGGTTCTCAAGATGACATGTGGAAACGCAAGGTTCAATCCCACAACATCTCGCCTCTCCCTAGTGGATACACACAACCTCCTCATTTTTGTTTCTTCCATAGCCAACTCTTGGTATTTTATTTGTATTAAAAATATTTACACATTTCTTAACAATTTTCCATGGCTTCTAGCACATGGCTAACAAACTATAAAATACTTTCCTTTTTAAAAGTCGAGCATTTACTAGTGGGGCCTTGTCCTTCATCTCCATGCTAGGAATCATACATCGCATATACACAATATTTACATATAAAACCAATGCATTCTAAGGGTCAAAATGGGAGTATTACAATGTTGGGAGCCATTTGCCATTGTGGGAGAGAAGACCTCCAAATATTCTCTTGTGTGGGAATTTAGAAGTGCACCTCACAAGGGAGGGACACCCGTTATGGGGGGTTTCAAAGGTTAATTTAAAGTCAAGAATGGAACTCTAAATTTTCTCTAAGAAATTTAAAGTTTGATTTTATTTATTACGTTGGAGGTGTGTATTTATGGTTGTTGTATCCTTATAAAGGGTCATCCTCCTTGATCTTGTATGCATAAATCAATTCATACGAAACTGTCTTCACAAAAACGTTGAATTAGATTTAGCAAAAAAATTGGTGTTGGTAAAATGTGAGGGAAAGATGTACTTCCTCCACCTATTGACGCACCCCTTCACCACACTACACCATAGGCTCATTACTACTCACTCCTAAACTGAGTGAGTAAGGGAGGACATCCACTCACTAAATGAGATATTGAGTGTAGGAATGTGATACCATTAGGGATGATGGATCTTCTTCTCCCATGTTTTCCAATGGACATTGTTAATGAAGTTGGAAAAGGAGACTTGACTTTTGGGTCACATTAAAAATAACAACCTTTTTATATGTTAGTTATTCAAGGAGATTCATTGTACAAGCATTATCAATGATCATTTTGAGATGATGGTATGAACATGACCAATAGTAGGAAATCGACAGTGTTCTTTCAAAGGTAATTTTGAACCCAACAGTGAAACTAAAATTCTTCCTGGAGAAACATAAAAATTGATTTTATTTATTGTGTCAAGGGTGTGTGTTTACAGTGGTTGTACCCTTTGGAAAGGATCGTCCTCCCTAATATTGTATACATAAACCACTTCCAAAAAACTATCTTGACTAGAACATTGGCATTATACATAGTGGAAAAATTGGCGTGGCTATGCGAGGGCGACACGTACTTCCTCCGCCGATTGACATGTTTTATGCGAGATTATTATTTGCTTGACAACTACATATTGGTAGTGAAACAATATTTGATATGATTGTAAACCAACATTATCTATGTCCTAGGTGAGACAAAAGACATGCATAACAAGAAGGGAAACTTGCAGTGTTATAGGGAGGACCTCATATAGGCAATTCTTCTGCGGCATTTGAATGAGATTAAAGTGCAATGATGGAGGCCCGAGACACAACTTCCATCATGACGCACTTAAGGAAGAAAGGTCTCCCTCACCCATCAGTGGCTATAACAGGTCTCCCTATGCATCTGCATCTTCATTTTGTGTTTTTATATTCCTTAGAATTTTCCCTCTGATAGATGCCCACAAACCAAGACCATCCCTTGGCTGAGATTTGAATCAAGGATGTCCAACATCAAGTTTGATTTACACAAGAGTACAATACTATAGATAACTTAAAGAGTAAATTCCATGGTCGTGGTTAGGCACCAAAAATTAATGTGCTTCACATTCTTTAATGCAGGTTCACATAAAGGTATGTATTTCATCTCTCCCATTATCATCAACAGTCATGTGGCGTAGGATATAACCTCAAAAATTTTGTTCTCATAAAACACTTGTTAAGCTTTTCCTCATGTTGCTTAATGCTAAACTCATAAATTTATTACTTCAATTCCCTCTCCATATCCACACTTAAATACCTTTTGACATCCCCTTTGCATGTCTTGAAGATATGCCGGTCTAACTTATAGTTTCACCCTTAAGTTAATCATCTAAAAAGGGTTTTGAAAAGCATGTCTCGCTAATAAAAAAATCCACAACCACACCAATCTTTTTGGTAGATTTGGGTGACATCTAAAAAAAGTCATGAGGAGAGGATAAATATCACTAAACAAGTTGAAATGTTGTGCAAATATTCACGCGATACTGTACAAACAACATTAGTAGACATTGTGTGACATAGATGACATGTGGCGACTATACAAAACAAGGCTACACGATAGCAAATACTTGCCGAAGTAGCATTAACAAAGATATAGCTATTATGTGAAAGTGTATGTTATATGTGCGCATAGAATCAAAACAAAATGTCTGCAAAAAGTGCCTGCAAGAAACCCTCCAACAAATATTGTTTGGCATAAAGGCATGAGCTATTAGAAAACAAGTTGGTTGAAATTATTGTTGCATACATTGCCTTCTCCATATGCTGGCTAGCTTTCCTATATGCATATTCTATTGTGAACTATTATAGGGCAATAAGTAGAGGTGATACCATGGGGTTTGTAAACCCTTTTAAACCAAGTTTTTTCTTTGAATTACGATTTAAATAATAATAATAATAATCTTTTTTAAGGTCACCGCCAAGCGAGACACCAAATTGGTGTATGAGACACCCTTGTTTGTGGGACAAGGGACCCCCCTTTGCGCATCGATTTAACTGCTAAAGTTTACAGAGGTGTACCGACACTACCCCCCTCTGGATTTGAACCCGTGACCTCCTAAGAGGAAACACATGCTCTTAACCATTAGGCCCACTCATGCTGTACCTAAACTAAACAAGATAAAGCATGCAAGATAAAGCATTTTTGGTAGGGACGACAACTTTCAATTAGGCCTAAAAACTAAAATTGTCTTCAATGGAAATTTATAGTATGTCATTCCATGAGTCCAAAAAACTAGTGATGTTTTTATATATCAAAAGAAAATTAAATATATATAAGTATTTTACAAAATAAACATGGAAATATTGAACATTACAATAGGGCAACCTTAGCACTAAACTCCTAAAAGTTTTTATACAAGTAATAAAGGGGCATTTGGACAAGTGGGATTACAAGATCCGAGATACTAACATGTGTCTTGAGGATTGAAAGGCAACCTCCAAATGTCCTAGATCAAGAGCATTGTTGAAATTCATATTACATTGCTGAAAAACTTAAACAAATTCCCCTAGAACAACATTTCTTTGTTTTATTAATTTCATTCAAGTTGTCACTCAAGAAACAACTTAAGTTTTTTGTCAAGAGATATTATTATTTCAATGATATCTACAAGCTACATTGGTAGCTTTCTTGGTTTGTCTTGTTGTTTGGCTAGACACTCTTCTTGTAGATGTTTGTCACAACTCCTTAATCATCCCAATGGGCATTAGTTTTCTTCCAATTAGGCCCCTAATGTATTTATGTCAAAATTATAGCTCATTTACTTCAAAATCAAGGTATCCAACCATCAGTGCTTATCTCACTAGTTGTGGCTATGTATGTATGATACTTTCAACTTTTGGTTTCTCAAATTGGGATATTTTGGATTCAATTTTTCTTTACATTTCCATATATGGTGGTTGGGGGTTCATATTTCATTTTCAATGTTATCATATCCCCTTTGCCTACCAAGTTTTTTGTCTATTAACATATTCAAATTCAAATGCATGTAATAATTTGTTGCTTGGAGACACTAAGGAACAGTATGTGGAGGCGACATAGAGATTAATAGTACATTAGTTCACTTATCTTCCAATGTTATTTTGCTTATTTCAACCCACATGTTACTAGGATGCCATAAGATATAGCGAGTTGAAATGGCATGGATTGATAACCATTTCTAAGTAAAGTAAGCAAGTTTTTATGGATCAATACTTATCGATAAGTAAAGTAAGCGACCTCGATAAAGGTGTTCAAAAATCTTAGACTGTCGGGCTCATCGAGCT
This sequence comes from Pseudotsuga menziesii, assembly GCA_001517045.1. Classification (NCBI taxonomy): domain Eukaryota; kingdom Viridiplantae; phylum Streptophyta; class Pinopsida; order Pinales; family Pinaceae; genus Pseudotsuga; species Pseudotsuga menziesii. The sequence goes on from LPNX010083104.1 coordinate 90,299, forward strand.
CTAGTTGGTTAGGGTTTTCCATATCGAGAGAAGAACACATGTGGCTATAAACGGTTTGCATGAAAGGTAGCTCCACTATGGATAGAAGGTAAGGCACTAGAATATTAATGTGAATCAGAAGAAAGATCAGTTGATGAAAGTGTATGTGATGCACTAGAAGGAAATATACACAAAGATGACTTAATCCAAGCATACATGAATAGACAACAACCCAAAATGATAAATGATGTTGAAAATGAAGCAAAGAGCAACATGAAAGAGGGTTTGTAAAGTGAGTTAAAAGAAGCTTTCTTGTGCATGCCCATTCTCATTGGAGTAGAGTAGAGTTTCATAAGGAATAATTCATTGCCATGCAAATTGAAATACTCATCTCCTTTCGTTTCTCTTGGTGGAAAAAAAATGACAAAGACAATAAAGGAGTAGAGGTTAAGGTTGTTATTTGAAGCGACTGAAGATGCTGAAGAAGCAAAGGCTGAGGGTGTGAGATGAAGTAGCTAAAGGCCACCATATTGTATTTTAGCCTCCTTCAATCTCTCTATAACAGAGAGGGCAATGTAGTGAATCTCTCGTCATTCATAGGGCCAACTTCTATGTGGTTAGCCCTTACTATAGCCTTCTTTGCTGCATGCATCTTTGTTTACGATTGATAAAAATACACCTTTGCACCTTGCCTTCTCCGCTACATCTCTCTTCTGCTAAAGGTTTCATATTGGATGTGGTTGAAGAGGTCAATGTAGTGAATCTCTCATCATTCATAGGGTCAACTTTTTTGTGGTCAACCCTTATTATAGCTTTATTTGTTGCATGCATCTCTGTTTAAGATTGATAAAAATATGCCTTTGCACCTTGCCTTCTCTAGTGCATGCATATCTCTTTTGCCTAAGATTTAGTATTGGATCTCGTCAAACAAGGCAATGGTTGAAGAAGGCAATGCAAGAGTGGTGATGGGAAGGCATTATCACAACTGTGGTTGAAGAAGGCGGTGCTCTCGACGATAAATATATGTCATATAGATAGTTAGCAAAGTCATTAGATGTTAAATTCAATTTCTATTCAATATTAATTGATGTTAATTAAATGCTCAACATGGATCATGTTGATACTGCAAACTAAAGACTTTAAATTAACTAAGATTATAAAATCATAGATTTTTTTGCAAAGATTAGGCCTAACACCTAATTAACACAAAATAATATGTAGTCAACACCATTAAACATGTGTTGAAAGGTGTAATTATGCCGATATGCATTTATTTAGATATTATCTCAGATTTTGGACTTGCTCCGGATCAACAAGATTAACCCAAGTGTAACAAGTGTACAACATGGATTCATTTCATGGTTGTCAAGATTAACCCAAGTGTATCAAGTGTACAACATGGATTCATTTCATGGTCGTCAAGATTAACCCAAGTGTAACAAGTGTACAACATGGATTCATTTCATGGTTGTCAAGATTAACCCAAGTGTATCAAGTGTACAACATGGATTCATTTTATGGTTGTCGTATATTGTTATACTTAAATGCATCTTGATTAAGATTTAAAAAGCTTCAATTAAATGGTGGTTAAAGAAATGAGTAACATTTTGTTTTTGTTTTTTCATATTAATTATTGTTTTTTATAATAAATTAATATTTGCTTGATACTTATATTAACTTTAACAATCTGGTATGAGTAATGAATATAAAATTATATATTTTAGCCTTTATTTAATAACTAATTATCTTCATAACACTAACTAACTATCTTGTACTGAAGCGGTGGCACTCGGGTTTTGATCCCCTCACTGAAAGAGTGACCATTAGACATCTTTGGGTACTGTTACCTGCTTTACCCTTCCCTCTTTGGAATAAGGATATCCTTATTGCTCTGGCGAACCTCTTAGGACGGTTTGTTGCTCTTGAGAGAGATTTCCATCTCATTTATGACAAACGGATGGAAAAAGTCTTGGTTGAAGTGGATTTTACTAAAGGCCTTATACCTGAAATAGAAATTATCTATGGAGACAAAGTATTTTCTCAGAAACTGGATTATCTGCATATGCCATTTAGGTGTAATTTTTATCATGATACGGGACACCTTTGAAATACTTGTCACCGACTCCGTACTAGTCATCCTATCAAGAGTGGTTTTAATTTACCTGTCCCTGATTTACCCCATCCTGATACCATCTCCATGCCTGTTGTACATCTGGAGGATTCTACTGATCTTATCTATTCTTCTTCTTCACCTTCTACCTTTGATGATCTCTCGAAAGGTCAGTTGATGTATATAGAAGATATGGAAGCTGTTGCTCTTCACTCTTGAGCAGATCCTGTGGAGACCCTTGAATCTTCAGCTCGGGACTCTTCTTCTGAGCAGGTTTATGTTGATGGCCCACCGCCCTATACCTTGGATCATTATCCCTCACTCCCTCAATCCTCTTCTGGCCCGTCTTTATCATCAACCCCCGCCTTGTCCCCTTCTGAATGTACTGCTCCTTTACCTGTAATCACCTCTTCTAGTCCTCCTGAAGCACTGGCCTTCCAGGACCCTTCCCTTCTTACAGTGCTCTCGATCTTCTCGGACAAGACTCCTATTTCTCCCTCTACTTCACCTTTGGACTCTATCCGGTTTAAGAATGTGACCATCAGAAAATCCAAGAAGCCTCCCTTGGAAGAGACTGGGGTTCCGAGGTCTTATACTCCCCTTTCAACTCGATTAAAGCAGGCGGCTAGACAAACACATATCTCTCTTGTTCCCTCTCAAGTTCTTAGAGAAAGAACACCTGTGGAGCTCCCTTCTCCATGAAAATCACATCCATGAACATTCGTGGGTTTGGGGGGATATCCAAACAAAAATCCCTTGGAAGATTATTTGTTGACCGAAGACCTGATATGATTCTTATCCAAGAGACTATGTGCTATTACTCACAATCTCTTTTTCTGTTCTCCAAACTTAAACCTGGCTGGGAATTCTGTGCTTCGGATGCCTCGGGCCTTTCTGGTGGACTGCTTGCTGGTTGGGACCCTCACTTGATCCGTTGTAAGGCTTTTTACTCTTTGGCTGGCATCATACTAAAAGCAAACTTTAAAGGTCTGGGTGAGACTTTTACAGTTATTAATTGCTATGGGCCCTATACTCAAAGGACTACTTACTGGAATTTGGTGGCTGGTGGACTTCTAGGACAACCTAATATACTAATGGCAGGGGATCTCAATTTTACCTTATCCTCTTCGGAAGTCTAGGGTTGCAAAGCTAGGTTGGATCCCTTGGCCTCTTATTTCTCCCAGCTCATTTCCTGTAACAAGCTGGTGGACCTTGCTATGAATCTCTCTAGTCCCACCTAGAGAAATGGGCGCTCAGGGGAAGCTGGTATAAGTAAAAGGATGGATAGGTTTATGTTATCTAAATATCTTCTCCCTTGCCTCTCTTACTATAGGACTTGGGCTACCCCTACGGATGTATCTAACCACTACCCTATTTGTTTGGAATGGGGTTTGAAAAGCAGCTCTCATTGTTGGCCTTTCAAATTTAATAGAGCTTGGCTTATGGAGGAGGACTTTGCACATCTGGTCCTTTCATCGTGGAAGGCTCCTTTGGACATGGATGACTATAGCCATATGGATATTCTTACTTTGAAGCTGCGTAGACTTAAAGGCACTGTTAAGGCCTGGGAGAGGGTGAAGAACCTTGATAGGCAGCAACAGATCTTGGATATCAATGAGGGTATATCAGAGATCTTATTGGAGGACTCTGGTATCATATCGGCCTCCAATGCTGATAAGTTGAAAACCCTTCAGGATGGGAAGAGTAAATACTGGGCTCATGAGATAACTACTCAGAGGTTGAAGAGTAGGGTTCAATGGATAAAGGAGGGGGATGCAAATACGAGATTTTTTCACTCATATGCATCTACTAGAAGAAATATTAATACTATTTGGTCTCTAAATGATCTGGAAGGCAACCCTGTATCTGAGGACCAGGCACTCAAACAGCTTGGTCAACAACATTTTAGTGATCTTTTTGGTGATGGCAAGTCTACATATATCGCTAATCAACTTAAAGTTATCAGTCTCTTCCCGAACATGACTACTGATGAAGACATTGATCGTTTCCTTAAGCCTATAACTACCCAGGATGTTGAAGCTGTACTTAAAGGGTTTAAGAAGGACAAGAGCTCGGGACCTGATGGGTGGCCTGTCGAGTTATTCCTGGCCTTTTTTGATCTGGTGGGGGGGGATTTGGTTCTGGCTGTGGAGCAGACCAAACTACATGGGAATATTATTGGTGCCCTTAACTCCACTTTTCTGACCCTCATACCTAAGTGTGAAAAGCCCTTGACTTTTGCTGACTTCCGTCCCATATCCTTATGTAACTTGGTCTACAAGGTCATTTCAAAGATTGCTGCCATTAGACTGAAGCCTATCCTTAACCGATCCCTATCTGCCCAACAATTTGGATTTCTCAAGGATAGACAGATTATTGAACCTGTGGGCATTACCCAGGAATTATTACACTCCATCAAGACTAAGAATTTTAATGTCTTAGTCTTAAAACTGGACCTGGTTAAAGCATTTGATAGAGTCTACTGGACCTTTATTAGACTTCTGTTCATTCAGATAGGCATTCCCTTAATGGGTGTCAATTGGATTATGGGTTGTGTCTCTAGCTCCTGTTTTGTTGTTTTAGTCAATGGCTCTCCCTTGAACTTTTTTCCTGGTTCTAAGGGTTTACGTCAAGGATGTCCTTTATCCCCCCTGTTATTCATCTTGATTATTGAGAGCCTCAGCCATATTATCTTGGATGCACATCACAAAGGTCTCATTAAGGGATTTCAGTACTCTCCTGATCTGTCAATAACACACTTGTTATTTGTTGATGATGTTATTTTAATTTGTGTGGGTACTATTGATGAATGGTGTGCTTATAAAGAAGCTCTTGATTTATTTTGCTCGGCTTCGGGGATGACTGTTAGCATGGATAAATCATCCTTTCTCTATTAAAATGTGGATGCTGATATCAGGAATAAAAATGTTGAGATGTTCCCTTTCAGGATGGATCCTCTTACTATGGGCTTTAACTATTTGGGCTATCGTCTTAAACCATTGGGGTATCATACCTCAGATTGGCGATGGATGATTGAATTATTTGAAAAAAAAATCCAAAACTGGACCTATAGGTTTCTCTCTCTTGGTGGCAGGGTGGTACTTATAAAAGTTGTTCTCACTGGGTTGACAGTCTACTGGTTTGCCTTGGCTAGATGTCTTAAATCTATTCTGAATGTATGCGCAAGACTATTTTCTCCTTTCTTTGGGGGTCCTCTGTAGGCGATCTGTCAAAACCCCAAAAATTCCAAAAAATTTAAAATTTTTAAAATAGCATATAATCTTATTAAATGCAGACATTAACTGTTTGATTAATTTATGTTACTAGAATTGTAATTGAATGATCTTTTATTAAGCTTAACTTATAAGATGAGTTTCTTGTTAGTTACTGATTGTTTTCTGTTTGCGACCACTAGGGGAATTGCCATGACAGACTGGGCTTACTTAGCTTCCGAGCTAATGCAGCTGTTTTCTTTCTCTTACAGATATACAGGTGATGTTCGGATCGCTGCTAACAAATCTTTAAAGTACTAGATAACAATTTGTTGTACCAAAATCATTTAGTAAAAGTATAAGCATGCTAGCCAGGTTTATCGAGCTTTTGAAGGTAAAACTTTTCTTATCATCTTTTTAAGATCATACTGATAAAAGTTGGAAATTACTAGAGAATAAGATAGCTGTTTTTCTTTTATAAAATCAGAATTAAGTATCCCTATGGAGTACTGGACCATTTGATGAGTTTACTGTAATACAAACATAGTAGTAAAATATTTCTTATTTAACACAGTAAAATAATTGGGTTACTATATTCAGACCTAAATCTACTCATCTGTTGTTACTGCATCATGCCAAGTTTAAACTCAGAATACTTTTGATTTACGAATGCAATTGTAAAGGATCTGGAGTTAATAATATCGATCTATATACTTTTCTTACTTCCAGCAATTACAAGGTTCACTATATGATACATGTCTTCTCTTAACATTTAAGGACTTGCATTGATTGGAAAACTACTTCTATTTCCATGATTGACAAATGAATGAAATCTATAAGCACCTTTAGAATTAGCCTTGAATTATCATGATTAAACTCATTTATAATTTTCAGGACTATACTACCAACAAGAATGGTTATAGTAATTTACATAAACTGCCAAACACATATACTCACTTACACGATCTTTGTAAATCTTTGAGCATGAAGGTTAACAAAATCTAATTGTTACCATAGAAAATCTAAGACAATTAAGAGATTGTTATTATATTAGTAATAACAAGTAAAAAGGGCTAGAGTAACCCTACTCCAAAATTTGTGAATTATATAGCTTGATTTCTACAGGTTAAAGTCATATAAAAAGAGTATGACAAGTCTTTTACCTTCAGTGCAAAACTATAGCAACTTTGCAATATAGTTGTAAAATTTTAAACAACTAAACCTATCATTACTCCAAATAATTTATAGACTCAAAAGAAATGTTATATCTCTTGTCTTCACTTGAGACTAGGTTAGATGGCAACAAAGTGGTAAGTTTATGAACCATTATAACTTAATCTTATATCCAATATCCTTCTAACCTTTAAAATTGAAAACAAATCCTTTATGACTAGATACTTCAAGACTTAATCTTGAATGATATTTGTAATGCATGGTTTTTAATATTTATAAGGCAAATTTTACTATATACAATGCAAGGTTTAATAGTATTATTCTAGCATCGTGGTTGAGCAATGTATATAATGCAAAGTTTTAATATTCATAAAGCATAGTCTTAAGAGTATTATGCTAATGTTCAAGACCGTGGACTATGTGGCAGGTAAAACCATAGTATAGCGACCAAATGGAATATCCATGCTATGATTTGTTTGGAAAAACAATCGATGGGGGATCTTGTCGTAAGACATTAGCACTTCGACCCACTCGCATGCAAAATATTAAAACGCGACGTGGTCACTCCAGAGCCATGCATTGGTGCTATAAGGCCGTTGACTCAACCCTAATTTGCCATTTCTCCCTCACCTTCGGGCTCGGTCGCTCTGCAAACCCTCCTGGTTCAATTTTTGCTGTTGCATTGGTTGATAGCAGCTTGCATGCTGCTCCAGTCCTTCGTGCTCATCTACTGCACTGTATGGGAGTCAATAGCTTGCTGTTGGCTGCTTTGAGGTTGTTGAAAAACCTAGGCTCTTCCCCTTCGGCACCATTGTCGACTCTGTCACGGCGTGGGTGCATCCTTCGATTTTATGCTGTCAAAGCTTCCATCGTGGAAGGTATCCTTTGCTTCTGCCAGCTCGTCCTTCTTGGTGACAAAGGAGGGGTTTAGGCTTCCTTTGCTCGTGGTTGTCAGTCTATTTACAATGGTTGCACTTCCTTCGACTCGCTGGTAAGCTACAGTTTCTTCCTTCACTTTTCATTTCATGATTAAAGCTTATCCAATATATAATAAGGTTTTTAACTAAATAGCTGTTCCTTCTTTTTGCAGGTTCGGCCTCCTCCTTGTGGAGTGGAAAACGAAGGTTTCGGCTGTTGGTTTCCTTGTTTTCCGGTAAGCCTGGTCTTAAACCTGGCGTTCCTCCTTGCTGGTTTTCTTGGGCTGTTAGTGGTTGGCTTGAGTAACTCGATGCTGTGGTTATCTCAGCTCTGTTCAGACTTTGAAACTGTACGTTAAAAGAGTTCTTAACAGGTTTAACCCTGTGTTGTATATGGATGTTACGGCTTCAGTCGATGATGTAAAAATTATCTTTCTTTTTGTATTTAAGGTTTATGTAAAAGAAAATACTGTGAAAAAGGGCACTCGCTGTAAGCCTGCTTGTAGATGAGGTTACGGCCTCTACCCCTTTTTCCTTTACTGTACTCGTAAAAATGTTTAGGGTTTTCACCCATGGTTTTGCATTATGACTTAATATAAAACCTTCTTGTATCATTGAGCTTGTTTATCACATGCATTATTAATTTTATGATTTGCACAGTAATGAGTTATAACCACTTGTACTGGAAATTTATGAGACGGCCGTAGGTGTAAACATTGTCTTAATTATTAGTATTTATTTTACTTGTAAAGACTGGACTTATAGGGTTTAATCCCTAATTTTTACAGTCGAGATTAAGTCAATTGCTTAATCTGTCATTAAATTATAACTGTGTTGATATTAACCTCAATGGTTAAGCTCGATGATTACTGTTCTGTTATTTCTTTGCTTTAAAAATAAAACTGAGTTATTTAACTATTGGTAACCCTTCTTTTAATAAATTGTTGTGAGGGTTATATATCTTGATTTATTTGTTATATAAAAGCTTTTTAAATTATATATATAGGGTTTGTACCCTTATACAAATAACCTAGCTGAGAATACAATTCTCTTACACTGTTCTTGGTCATGATACAAATACTGTAATTTATTTTGTAATATTTTACTATTGCCTTCTAGTATTGTTTATTTAATTTTGTATTACATAGAGTATAATTATTTTGTACATAAATCCTTATTTGTTTATTCATCAAGTATAAATAAACTAGGTTTATACTTGCAATAATAAATTATTACTTACAGTGTTACTATTATAATGTATGCATTATAGATACATTAATAGTAATACATTAATGATAATACTTTTTACTAAGGTTTTCTTTGATTATTTTAATATAGTTATTCAATGTTTGTTTAGTTTATTTATTTAATTATAAAGCCTGTGTATTTCTGCATAATACTCATTTAATATTAAAGTATATTTTTATATACATATCTATATAAATTCTTGAGTATATGATAGCATTCATTTACCATATTTGAAAATAGAATAACAGTTTTGAAATATGCTTAAGTTTAGCAGAAATAAAAGAGTATGCAGTAATTAAATAATTGCATTCTTAACTATAATACAGACTAATACCACTAGGATTTATCTGTAAAATCAACCAATGAATGATTAAATCATACTGTCAGTATTGTCTGTTCAACATTAAGAGATTAGATTCTTTTAGACTGGAAAATAACCATTGTAAGACTTAAACAACAAAAATACTTAATCTATCTTTTCTTAATTGCAGCTAGTATTTACAGGAAACATGATACAGTAATAGGAAGTATTTTTTTTAAAACTATTAGAAATTAACTTATAAGTTCCTGAAATACTTGTGGTTACTGGAATTAACTAATAGGAAACTCGGTTCAGAAGGATATTACTTCACAATATCGGGGTACTGTGCTAGAGTACAGTCTGGTGATCCCAGATGTGGAAAAACACAGTAACTATTAACAGATTTAACTACCGATATTCTGAGATACCAACTTTAATAAACTAACTAACTCCTCAGACATATAAAATAAACATAACATGCATCCATTCATACTCAGTAAACATAAAGAAATAAGTGACAGAACATGTTTAAGCTGTGGACAACAACAGCAATGGGAGGCCGTTCCTCCCTACCAACTCTTGGAGAGCGCTTAGACAACGACTTCTCAGAACCCCCGAGCTTGCTCTGGTTTCCCTGGCTGGAACTAGGTGCAGCAAAGTCAGATACCAGTATTCAAACTCAGTATTAACTCAGAACTATCAGTTAGTTCTCTCAGCCCAAAAGGCTGTAATAAAATCAAGTTACTGCAGCAATCCTCCTAACACAACTTCCTTACTGTATTTCCCTTTTCCTCAATGAATTTCCTGAATAACATTCACCCGAATGAATTCTCTCTGGAAAATATCTGAGCAGCCTCAGCTCTCTTCATTGAGTTCTTTTAAAAGATTGCTTAGGTCTTTGTTGAGTTAACTGTCATTTAATGAGCCACCTGCTTTGATTCCACTTTCTTGGGGAATCATGACCCCAAATATATGGAAGTTGCCACCTGCAACTTAGGAAGTGTTTGAGGATGCTGCCACTTGTCTTTTGCCTTTCCACCTAGTTCCATCCACCAGTTTTACCAGTAACCTCTTTTTAACAGCTCTCCCATGTTGTTGTCTCCATAATTTATTTATTAATAATAAAATATTCTGAATTACACTCCATTACTGTTGACTCTGCTGAGTCATCAATCCCTACTTAGGATTAAGTTTAACATAATGTCTCAGAAATATAATAAAACAATTTACATAATTTTACAAAATTGGGGTATGTGACACTATCAGAAGCCTCATTTAGTTAACTGAGAAACTCTTTCATTACCTATTGAATATGGTGGTTGGGATATCAAGAACCTTGAATGGTTTGGTATATCATTGAGATTGAAAAGTATGTGGCAGCTACTCATTGGTACTGGTACTTGGAGCAGAATTATTACCCATAAATACTTGAAGAACAAACCCTTAGAAGACTGGATTCAAGCTCGTAAATTAAGTGTTATTGGTACATCTTACTTTTGGAATGGGTTTATTAAGATATTTGAGTGGATTACTTGTCAGCTGGGATGGAAGGTGGGAAATGGTTTAAAGATTAAGGGGGGGTAGACCCTATAGCTAGGCTCAACTCACAGCACCTACTATTTGAGGAGCTCAGAGATTATCTCGCTGATCTGGGGATATTTTATTTTGCTCAGGCACAAAATTTGGATGTGTGTGTATCTGATGGTACCAATTGGTATATTGCTACTGATCTGCTATTGGGTGGAGATTGGGCTGCACAGTGGTGTTCTTATGTAAAGGGCTTGACACATGGGGGTATAAGGATTGGGACTGCTGAGAATAAACTTCTTTGGATGTATGACGAACATATGGGATTGGTGACAGCAAAAAAAGCTTATGATCTCATAGTCTTTAATCATAGGACTATCATGGATAATGATATCATTCTGAAGATTTGACATTTCAACATTCCTCACAAGCTTAAGTGTTTTATATGGCTCACTTGTAATAAGAAAATCAATACTTGGGATATTCTGTGCAAGAAAGGTTGGCACAGTCCTAATTGGTGTTGTTTATGCAATGGGGAAGCTGAATCCGTAGATCATCTTTTTGTTGGCTGTCTATCTATGAAAAAGATGATCTGGGGCCCCAACTGTCTATTTGATGTGAACGTACTATGGAAAACTCCTACACTTATGGAAAATCTCACCTATTGGGTATCTAAGGAAGGACCCTTACAGTATTTGCCTCTTTTTCTTATTTGGAATATCTGGAAGGCTAGGAACTGCAAGATTTTTGAAGATCGGAATCCTATTATGGCTGGCCTATTACATATTATTCACGATGAGGTAAATTCTTATAAACCACTTCTAAGACAGAGGAATAAAATCCGGATCATATGAAAGCCTCCTATTCCAAAATTTCCTATGATCTTTTTTGATGGAGCTGCGACTAAAAGCATTGGTGGAGTAGGTATATGTATTTGGTTAAATGATCATCATCTGTTTGCTTTTAAACTTGGATGTGGGAGCAACACGAATACAAGAGCAGAACTCTTAGCACTCTAGGCATCATTACAGGTCGCCAAGGATATTGGGTTGCCTTACCTACATATCTTTGGTGACTCCTCTGTGATTATAAATTGGGCAAAAAGGGAATCCACCCTGGACATGGTGAACCTTGAGGCTTGGTGCTACAACACCAGACTTCTCATGTCCTCTTTCACCTGGGTGGATTTCATTCATGTCTATAGGGAACATAACAAGATGGCAGACATCTTATCCAAGGAGGGGTTGTATTTGGCACCTGGCCATCTCTTACTTACTGAATGATATGATGATGAGATTATTGGAGAAGAATCATTTCAGCTATTTTAGAATATGCTCATTCTATTACAGTTATTTATCTCTTGGATTCTTTGAGCTAGATCAGGTTATCTGTTTGAGCAGCTATTACAGGATATACGAGAGTCACTCACCTGCTTGGATAAGATATCTGGGCTCTTGTTATATTTTTTATGGACATATTTGACTGATATTTTTTACTGCTCACTTATGAGAGGACTATCATGTTTTGATACCGAGGTGCTAGCTGTATTTATGGTTTACATAGCTTGAGTATTGTATTATTTATTGAACTGCTATGTACTGTATTTAGCTCTGATTTTGCTTGACCCATTGGGGTTTGTATTGTTGTCTGAAGATGTACAAGGTTACCTTTGATTCAATAGAATAACAAGCAACTGCTTTTTTTCAACTAAAAAAGAAAATGATTGATTACAACATTCGCTTTTCATAACACTAAATGATTGATTACAACATTCACTTTTAAAACACTATATGATTGATTACAACATTTACCTACTACTTTACTTGTGAATATGCTAATAATAATGACCACCAAAATACCCAAGCTTAACACCCCCACAATGTCGTATATAGTATTGGAGTTCACTTTCGAACCGACTGTTTGCACCGATCCGACGACCACGGTCACGTGAGTGGTCACGTCCGATGACCGCGGTCGTCCGATCGATGCAAACGATTGGGTATAGTATTTGCGAGAATGATACAAGTAGCGTTAAACAGAGTTACTTGTGACAGGTAGGGTCGATGATATTTATTCTGATAAAAAAGGTTGACGTAAACATATACCATCTTAGCAAAAAAATTAACTCTGTTTTCGGAAACGAAAAAAAGTAGAATTTGATAAAGTGTTAGATCCAGAATAAAATAACCACGCATTTGAGATATTTTGTCGATCCAATGCATTGATATATGTAGACACGATCCACATAAACAGCAACACAACTACCAGTCATTCATCGAAGGAACGACCTTCCCCTGGGCTCTCGATTCCAATCCTAAACAGGGTGGGCTCTACGTACGTAAATGGCAGCCCCCCGAAAGGTAGACAGAAAGGTCTGCCACTCTGAGTCCCATTACGTGTCCGTTGACACGTGGAAGCCAAAATGAAAAGTCTATCGGAAGATTTTCCACAGCTCCAATATAAAACAATCCCGAGCCGATTCGTCATTCTTCTTGAGAGGGAGCACTGTTACACTTGAGCATAGTGGAATAGAATTGCAGTGACAAAATAAAAAGCGCAGAATTTCGAAATTTGGATCGAAAATGGAAGATAACGGTGGAGATTTCGTAGAAAACGGTACTGAATTTCAGAGCAACAATGGCGAGCAGGATGTTTCCAAGACTTTTATGCAAAGGGGGGAGTATGCTGGCGAAGAAGGGCTGGTTCAAGTTCTCAAGCAGACGATGCTTCAGATTGTGTATTCAACGGATGGGACGCCATTCATTCGGAGGACGAAGCAGGCTTTCATGGAGAACGGGCCGCTCGTTAAGCAGGCTGCCACCAATTCCACTAAAAATTTGAAGGACTGGACCCATCGTGGGGGTCCATGGCGGGCTTTTCTCGTTATATCGGTAAGTTCAGCTGTCCTTTTGGCCATTGAAAGAGTCAGTCGGTTATGTAAGCAAGCTCTGAACTGCTTTCTGAGCTTGAGTTCAAATGGGTTTGACCTAAAACACTTATTAAGTGCACTGCTACTAGTATCAAAATGAAAATCCGTAAATGATCAATGCTTACTGTATATTATGGATGGTTATCAGAGGCAGTAGGATGGATTCATGGATGTATTTATTTTGAAGTGAACAATGTTTTACTGTATTCAGAAATATGCTCAAACCAGTTAGGCCTATGGAATCTGTCTACATTCTGTCTCTGTAATTGGACGTTTGGACTACTCTGACATCTTATTTTATTATTAGCCTTGGGGCCGAGTTTCACAAGTTGTTTCTGACTTTGTACTCCAGTAATATTATTTAGATCAATATGCAATCGGAGGGGAAGTTTTATATTCCCTGTTTCGTCAGCCATTTAGCAGCATGTTTAATCCACTATTGTCAAAATCTGTAAAGATAAATAATATTTATGTATTAATTGTTAGTTCATCCTTTTTTCTCTCTCTTTTTCTTCTTCTGAATTAATGCTTCATATGAATCGCATCGAACTTGGCTAACTTATAATCCAGGGCTCTATGCCTGCCAGTTTGAACCTGGGTCATTAGCGTAGGGACACCCTTTCTCAACCTCTAGATCATAGCCCAATTGTTTAGTCCGTCATACTTTTCCTCTTTTACAAAAGCTTTAGATTTACACTGTTCCACCGTTGATTTCTTGGTAGTTGATCTAGTTCACCATCATTTAGTTTGTTCTTTTCTCTATTCCACCCAATTTTGTCTCTATAGATAAATGATCAGCATTCAAGTTTATAATGTTTGCTTCTTGCCTTCATGCAAGGTGCTACATCACTGCTACAATTTCTATGGGAGACAGACTGTCCTGTATTACTGCTAGAAAGTAGATTGCTATGCCTTCTACTCTTATTTCGTTCATGGTGGAATGCTTTTAAGTTTTTACCCATTCTACCATTTGAAGATTTCTGGTACTGTGTGGATGCCTGTAACTTGTTGTGCTGCCTTTGGTTAGGGTAATCAGGTTAATCTTGTTGATATAAATTACTTTGTTTGTCTTGGAGTTATAAATTGGTGCATTTCTATGTTGCTTTATGCGAAGTGAAAATCATGAAATCTGTCCATATGAACTAGTTTGTAATCTATATTGTCAATCTTTGAGAAATGGGTATATATTATTGATGCGTGCACTATGGTCAAAGAAGATAAGATGATGAGATAGACTGTCAAATATGTCAGTCTAAAGCATTTGCTATTAGCTACATATCTTTAATAATTTTTCTTGCCATCATTTGAGTTATTTGCCTATAAGCAGTCTCATGACTTGCCTATAAGCAGAGTCATGACTTATAAATGGTGACATGCACAGGTTGAGCATAATTTTGGTTGACCATTGAGTAGTTGGTAGAAATGATGAACACATTTTAGTAAAATTTAGGTTGGTTTTCATCCTTGGTTTGACATTAGAAGCAATGAAAATATTTCCCAAGTCAACTATTGATATCTACTTCAACAATATGATGGCTTGAGTGCCTATCTTAGTTTTTCAACCCTAAGAATATTATAGTTTAATAGTTTATGTTTATCCATATGTTTGTCCTATTTTTTATAGTATAGAGCCCAATTCAGTTTTCATAAGATTGGAGTGGATAACAAAGTTTACATGGATAGCAAAATTTACGTGGATGCATTCTATAAGGAAGAAATTCATTATTTTTTCCTAAACATTGGGATAATTTCATGTCTTCTAGGTCCTTTTCACTGAAGAAAATAACTAGACATTAATATGAAAACTTCTATTCACACATTCTGTCAAACACTTGAATATCTAGGTTTTTGATTAAAATTTTACTCAGAAATTTAAAATTAAAACAACCACTTCAAGATCTTCTAGAAAACTGAAGTATCAATCAAACACATGAAAACACATATTTTTTTGGTCAAAAGACCGGGCAAAACCCCAAGTCTGTGAAAATCATGGAAGATGAAAATTTTATTAAGAAGAGTACTCAGAAATTTTCTATCAACACAAGAAATAATTTCTACAACCCTCACTGATAGAATTTCACCAAACTGGAGCAGCAAACAAATACCTCAATTTCCATGCCAAGTAACAGCTGTATGGCCCCCACAAATGCTGTATGGCTTGTACCTTTCTGTTGTACGGTTTGCCTCGGGAAATGTGCCCACACATGCATGCAATTAACACTGTACGGCTGGTACAGTCTGCAATAAATTTTGTCGTCACTTCCTTGGTAATCGTGCCAACACTTGTGACTGCATTTAATGCACAGGTACTGCTGTAGATATCAAGCCATAACATTGTTGAAGGTCTTCACTCTGAAGGTCTTCACTCACATCCACACCAAAAATATGAGTGAAGACCTTGGTGATATCACCAAACTTGTAGTTGCCTCTATGAGGTGGATCCAGGATGGACGGTAGAGGGATAAGCAACTAAAGAGGTGGAACCAAGATAGCATCGATTCCCAAATGGATGGTTGTCACGCCAATTGAGGCAATCTTCACTTGATGCTGTCTTAGCCCAAGACAACAATGGGGGAGACCCAGATCTACTTTCGACATGAGAGATCAAACCAAAACACCAGATCAAATCAAGTGGAGTTGAAGTACGTAAGGTGTAAGCTGGAGTAAACCCTAGATCTATGGATGAAGTTACAAGGTGAATTAGGGCTTGGATCTGGGGTTTATGAGATATGAAATTTGATCCAAGTTCAAAATACAAGTGACCTATAAGCATATTACTAGATCCGAGATTAAGGTACTAGCAAAAGATGACAATATCCACTGCCTTGGGAAACGTGACCAATGCAGGGTGGGTAAGAACAGGATTGGGGCTAGCTAGTACCAAGGGGTAGATTCGAAAGAAAGTATTACAGTATCAAAGTACCCAAGCCACAAGGAAAAGATCAAATCGCAAGAGAAGGAGGCAACATGAAGGGTAGCACTAGGGTTTGGAGAACAGTGCCTTGGGATTTGGGCCAAATGGAGTCACTTTAGCAAAAACGTTTTTGAAGACTCACTTAGGGTTTGACCCAATTTACAAAACCCAGAAATGGTTTGCTGAGAGATCAAGCGGTTTGAGCCATAATATTTTTTGATTTTTTATATTTAGGGTTTAAACATGAAAATGAAGATGTAATGGATTGAGATCTAGAAAAGAAGAACTAGGGTGTAGATCTTACTTGGAAAAGCTTATAGACGCCTTGATGATGATGATCTATGCTGTCCTGATCAATTTGAGAAGATTTGAAGGAAGCCTCTATGTGAAACGATTTGCCCAAGGAAGCCAATGCGCCCTCTCTCCTGCACAACAAACGTCAACCATATCAGATTTGATGCGTCACGAGAAAAGAACAAATGCTACAGAAAAATAGCAAGATGAAATCATAGATCGCAATGATACTAATGAAAACCCCTTGATACAAGCAAAGCCAAGCCAAGCGAGTTGAGGAACCCCTGCAAAAACGCCCAAGTTGAAGTCGCCCTCCTGTAAACAAGACAATGTTTCCAAAAAATATAGATCTCACAACAATTACCTAAATGCTAGGAAGCAATAGATTTTCCAATCACCATCTAAGAACACCAGATGCAAAGGAGATCCAAAAATTTCCACAAAAATAGTTTTCTATTATCTAGATCCAAGAGCCAAAGACCCCCCTTTTATAACAAGAAGCTCTCTCCTTTAAATAGGAATGAGAGAACCAAAATCATAACCACTTTTCAAATGAGTGGCTAAGATTAAAAGATCAAAATGTTCTAATCAATGGTTGAGATGAGCTCAACATAGAGTACATGGATCAATACAATAATATAATATATAAATGGACCAAATCGCCCTAGGAGAGGGGATCCCACTCAACAAAAAATAAATAAAGATCATGGTGGGTCTAGGGAGTGTTAACTAACTCTCCTAGTGTGTCCCTATGGCACAATAAAAATAATATAAGGTTTGCTGAGATTCCGCAGTAAAGATTCATGGCATCTAATGGAGAATGTGCGGTGAGAAAAGTTAATGTCGACGTTTCGAGCCAGGTGTGACTTGGAAAAAATAATATATTTTTTTAAGTGAAAAATAGTGCTTGTCTGAGGAAATCGTGAGCCTCCAAAAGCTCTAGAAAATAATAAAATATGCCCGAGAGATGGAAAATAATAGAAAATAATAAAATAAAGCTCATAACACGGTTCTCTATTAATCCTAATTAGAGCACCATCAGAGTTTGGAACACAAAGGTACGATAAATCCATCATAAGGTATCCACCTAGACCAGTTGCCCACTTCCTAGATAAAAGCATTCCATATGCTGGGGGCAAGGCAATAACAACTACATCCATCATAGTGGAAATGTCTGAGCATGCAAACAGATCAGCCCTAAGGTTTTTGATTAAACCATAGGATGGCACACGCCTAGAGTCTATGCCACAGACATTCCCATAAGGCCGAGTCACTTCAAATCCCATTTCCTTCATGACATGTAAGGGCATCACATTCATCGCTGCTCTATAATCCAACATGCAATTGTGTAGGAGCATATTCTGAATGTGTAAGGTTAGGTAAAAGGGAGGGTGACCCCTGTTCTTTCTCTCGTAAATAACAGAGTGGATGTTGACAGGTGGATCCCTTTCATCTTTGCTAGGTAGCGTCTCACTAGGGCTCTGTATATGACTGGATTCTAAGACTACCTTAGGAGTCTTCTCTTGGCCAATGCCATCAAAGAACTTCTCTACTTGGCTTCTTACTGAGGGTACTTTCATTAATTCATTGATAGGGATATTACACATTATCTTGCCTAGCTCTTTCTCTATGTCAATATTTACGTTAAAATCTTCTAAGGCAAGATTTTCTTCTTCCTTTTCATTAATTTCTTTGCGTTTGTCTAGGAAAGAAGGTTGGGGATCAACTCTTCGTTTATAGATTCAGATCTGTGGTTGTTCCTTTGTTTCAGGGATATCTATGGCATAACATGAGGGACTAAGTTCATCAACAAACTCCTCTTCTTGCTTCCATGGCTCTTCTTCTAGGAGAATTTTTCCAAACCCATCATCAAAAGATAAGTCATTAATAAAGTTGATGTTGTTTGGTTGGTCATCAGGATAATTGGTGTCAGACGGTTCTTCCTCGTTTTCATCACACCAATTTACATTCTTCCTCTCAGAACTTTCTGGATATTCAGATCGTATTCTATTAATATCTCCCTCAGGCCTTCTATTATTGTTCCAGTAGGGCTTAGGGCCGTAAGGGTTTCTATGTCTCTCAGGATCATGAAAACTAGCGACACTTTTTGTCAGGACAGTTAGTTGTCTCATCATCTTCTGCATGGTTTCTAATGTGTCCTTTGAATCCTTTGGTTCATTTGTAGGTTCCTTAGGCTTTCAGAGCTTAGGGTCAGATCTGGAAGTGGATGGGGCAAAGTGATCGAAAAAGTTTTGTTTACCCATAGATGCCGCATTCTGCTCATCAATATTTGCATTGAATTGGGCAGTCTTCAAATCATTGTGATTCTTAACCTTTAAATTATACCCTAGCCAACCTTCAAAAGCATTTAAGTAATGAATAACAATTGCTTGGTCCTTGGGTTTAATTTTGTTTGGGATATTTCCTACAGTCTTGTCAAATCTTATGTTAAACTCATGGACTGTTTCATTTTCCCTCTTTTTGATGTCAAACAGTTGATGTAAGAGGAATTTACCATCTAATTTGTGAGACCGGTCACTATTAAGTTTTGTGACAAAATTGTCATACCCATCGATGGATGAAGTAGGCAACCTGTCAAACCACTTCCGGACATCCCCTTCCAAGGATGCCAGAAGGCCCCTCATGAAGACATCTTCATCAAATGCTCCATATGCTTCCATATGTTCCCATACTTTGTCAATGTGATCCTCAATGGAGATAGCTGACACTTCATCAAACTTGGGAACCTTTTCAAAATATTTATCAAGCATGTCATGGGGGGTCCCCGGGATTAGGGAAAAATCTAAAGGAGATGGCTTAGCCTTTCTTCCAAAAATCCTAGGGTTTTGTGGAGGAGGAACATTTTGATTTCCACTAGTGTTTGTTTCGGCCATTGGATTAGATGAAGTTGAAGGAGATCCAAAAAGATGATTCGGGAATGCAGTTGGACTAGAAATCTTCCAAAAGAAGTTTGAAGAGCTCTCCTTAGTTTGTCTACAGTTCCTCGTGTAAGTTGTAGGGATCTCTTCAGGATTTATAGGACGTTCTAAGAACTTAAGATTAATACGCTGGGTACGATCCTCAGTAGAGTCGCGGGGTGGAGTCGCCAGGTGAACCACACAAGTAATTCACCGAAAAGAGATATGTCGTAGGGAAAGTGAGGTGTGTCAAACCAAGGTAGGCCTCTACCTCCCTGGCAACGACGCCAAAATGTTATCACCAAACTTGTAGTTTCCTCTATGAGGTGGATCCAAGATGGACGGTAGAGGGATAAGCAACTAAAGAGGTGGAACCAAGATAGTCTCGACTCCCAAATGGATGGTTGTCATGCCAATCGAGGCAATCTTCACTTGATGTTGTCTTAGCCTAAGACAACAATGGGGGAGACCTAGATTTACTCCTGACAGGATAGATCAAACCAAAACACCAGATCAAATCAAGTGGAGTTGAAGTACGTGAGGTGTAAGGTGGAGTAAACCCTAGATCTATGGATGAAGTCACAAGGTGAATTAGGGCTTGGATCAGGGGTTTATGAGATATGAAATTTGATCCAAGTT
>LPNX010083104.1:110567-127852 GCA_001517045.1 Pseudotsuga menziesii
AGGGTTTGGAGAACAATGCCTTGGGATTTGGGCCAAATGGAGTCACTCTAGCAAAACGTTTTTGAAGATCCACTTAGGGTTTGACCCAATCTACAAAACCTAGAAATGGTTTGCCGAAAGATCAAGCGGTTTGATCCACAATATTTTTTGATTTTTTATATTTAGGGTTTTAACATGAAGATGAAGATGCCAATGGATTGAGATCTAGAAAAGAAGAACTAACCTGTAGATCTTACCTGGAAAACCTTGTAGATGCCTTGATGATGACGATGATCTATGTCGTCTCGATCAATTTGAGAAGATTTGAAGGAAGCCTCTATGTGAAATGATTTTCCCAAGGAAGCCAATGTGCCCTCCCTTCTGCACAACAAACGTCAACCATATTAGATTTGATCCGTCACGAGAAAAGAACAAATGCTACAGAAAAATAGCAAGATGAAATCATAGATCGCAATGATAAGAATGAAAACCCTCTGATACAAGTGAAACCAAGCCAAGCAAGTTGAGGAACCCCTACAAAAACACCCAAGTTGAAGTCGCCCTCCTGTAGACAAGACAATGTTTCCAAAAAATATAGACCTCACAACAAATACCCAAATGCTAGGAAGCAATAGATTTTCCAATCACCATCTAAGAACACCAGATGCAAAGGAGATCCAATAATTTCCACAAAAATAGTTTTCTATTATCTAGATCCAAGAGCCAAAGACCCCCCTTTTACAATGAGAAGCTCCCTCCTTTAAATAGGAATGAGAGAACCAAAATCATAACCACTTTTTAAATGGGTGGCTAAGATTAAAAGATCAAAATGTTCTAATCAACAATTGAGATGAGCTCAACATAGAGTACATGGATCAATACAATAATATAATATATAAATGGATCAAATCACCCCAGGAGAGGGGATCCCACTCAATAAAAAATAAATAAAGCTCATGGTGGGTCTAGGGAGTGTTAACTAACTCTCCTCGTGTGTCCCCATGGCACAATAAAAATAATATTTTTTTAAGTTCAAAATAGTGCCTCTTTGAGGAAATTGTGAGCCTCCAAAAGCTCCAGAAAATAATAAAATATGCTCGAGAGATAATAAAGTTATTTTTACCTTATTTCTGTTTGGATGTCCTCTCTCAAGCCTATTTGGACACTTTGGAAGACTAAAATTCCAACAGTAGGTCAAATACATACCCTAAAAGTTCGAGCTCCTGCTCTTGAACTTGAAATTTTGCTTTTGTTAATGTACCTTTCATTCCATCAGATTTGATTTGTGCTTAATCATATCTAAAACCTTTTATTGCTTTCCAATCTTTCTAATTGCTTTCATTAATATCTATTTACCGCCAAAATTCTCACATTTTGATTTCTACCTTGGTCTTTAATAAAAAATGCAGATCTAGGGTTAACTGCCCAGATCTTCTTCCAGCTGTCCAAATGCCCATAATTTCTTTTGCTGCTCGAGGTTTACAGCCTGCTGCTTGAGGTCAAAGTATTGTTGCCCGAAATCTACAGCTAGCTGCCTGAGGTCAAAGTACTGTTGCCTGAAATCAGATTGGAGCTACCCGAAATGAACATGAGGCAACTCGTAAATTCTAGAAGCTGCCTGGAATGAACAGGAGGCAACTCGTAAATTCTAGAAGCTGCTTGGAGTTTCTAGAAACTACCCGAAGGTTGCTCGAGAAAGATATACTGCTGCCTGAGACATATAACCTGCTGCCTGAGACAGATAACCTGTTGCCTGCGACTCTTGTAGGCTGCCCGTGAAGAGTTAGGGCTACTGCCCTGTTTCCCGAGACTCCTGTGTGACTGTCCGAACTGCTTTGGAGCTCCCCGTGAGGAGTTAGGGTTGCCCGGAGATGTCTGAGCTTCTACTGTTGTTGACCGGGGAGAGTAAGGGTTTGTCTGTGAATAGAACCAACCTGCTCGGATGGTGAACAGTTAGCCCATGAGTAGAAGTGATCATCTCGGATGAGAAGAGGGCTGCCCTAGGTCTGATTATTGCTGACCGCGAGGAGAAGAGAAGAGCCTTCCCTTGTGGATGTGATGATGGTGATGCCGTAGCTGCTTAGGGTTTCTGCTGGAGGTTGTAGAAGAAGGATGGAGATGCCCTAGCTAGAAAAAGATTCCATGCTAGGGCATAAACAAGACATAAAACTTCTCTCACTTCAAAACCAGCAAAACTACTTTTATAGAGCAGCTCAACTTTGATGTTGTAGATTTTGAATGAATTGGAGTTGATCTTCTTTTATAGCCTTTTAGTCACTTGTATGTGGGCCTTTCACTTAAGAATAAAATAATAGCATTTTATCCTTTTACCCTTTTGACTTTTACCTTTAAGGTACTAATGACCTTTTTATGTTTCCACTTTGAATCCTTAGTGGTCCAAGTGTCCTTATGTATTTTTGACTATTACCTTTTAGCCTTCTTCAAGTGCCATGTGATCAATGCGAGTGGTCATAGGGGTCCATCATACCTACTCAAAGTACATCATCATAAATAGGGAGAATTACTAATGCTTTTATCTCAGACTCCTTGTGCCACCAAGATCGGGTACTAGGTGTCTTAACCAGGGGTAGCTAATCCCTAGAGAAGATCACAAAGCCCATAGATCAAGGATATGATTGCCTCACATACCCAGACTCGGTCTAGGACTTATAGTGATGTCCTGGTAACTGACCATGTGCCTCCATTCAAAAAATGGCCACTCAGCTCTAGGCTAAGTTCCCCCAGTGTTGGACTGGTTCCACATCCTAGTCCTTGACCAGATGTTTCCATTCAAAGAATGGCTACTCATCTCAAGGTTGAGTTCCCCCAGTGCTGGATTGGTTCTACATCCTGGTCCTTGACCAGATGTCCCCATTCAAAAGAATGGCTACTTAGCTCAAGGCTGAGTTTCCACATCCTGGTCCTTGACCAGATGTCCCCACTCAAAAGAATGGCTACTTAGCTCAAGGCTGAGTTCCCCCAGTGCTGGACTGGTTCCACATCTCGGTCTTTGACCAAATGTCCCCATTCAAAAGAATGGCTACTCAGCGCAAGGATGAGTTCCCCTAGTGCTGGACTGGTTCCACATTCTGGTCCTTGACCAGATGTCCCCATTCTCCAAGAGAATGGCTCTCGATGCTGCTTAGGAAAAATCAACAAAAGTCCCTAACATATGGTTAGGGCCCCTATATGCCTCTAGATAGGAAGTTTCTTGGTCTAGGACCAAGCAGATCCTATAGGTTGAGGCAAAGATATTCCTGGTTTGGGACCAGGCAGTTTCTTGGTCTAGGACCAAGCAGTTCCCGCAGGTACATTCCTAGTCAGTTAACAAGGTGGATCTTGGTCAAGTTGACCAAGATAATGATGTGTGATGTCCTCTCTCCTAATCGGTTATGTCTAGGTTGTTTTTCAAGGGATTAGCCACCCCTTGATGCTGTCACTAGCACCTAACCCTTGGGAGCAGTATTGAGGACCAGAGGATCACATCATCCAATTTGGATCTTCTCCTTATACAGTGATGATAAAAATATATGTGAAAATATACCTTGAGAGAGAAAAGATTAAATCCTTGGTCTTGTTGGTCCTATGGGTAAAAGGGGTTGTTTCCCCACCTTTATGGTACCCCATGGTCTTGTGGGTATGGGGGTTTCCTTACCACCTTGTTGTGACCCTTAGTTGACTTATGGTCCTTTTGGTCCTAGTGCCCTTATTGTAACACCCCGGTTTTGACCCCATTTGCATTAAATGTATATGATGTATATATTATAATTAATCATGGTGTGGAGCTATAGGCAAAAGCTCCACCATCGATTATCGTTATATGTTCGACGATTAAAATCGATGCCGATGGTATTTTGTGCTAGCCAGGCACATTATAAATTGGACATCATGTAAATATGCATTTTAATTAAAAATACCTACAACTAGCTATGTCAATGCAACAATAATGAGAAGGGGCATAATTTCCTAAGGATAAGGGGGGAGGAAATATTCAAATCTTTGGGCCAATGGGGAAAAGCCAAATGTCAGAGTGAGAACCCATCAAACTGTCAACTACCTTTCTTGTCTCATTCACCCAATCATTTATCACAGCCATAAATTGGTTGGGTTGGTTATTGCATGGGATGGGCAAGGTATGACAGCCCAAAAATTCGAATTGGGGAAGCCATTAGTTGTTGGGAAACGCGTTTTGACTCCTTGGGCAAGCAAAAACCCAAAAAAGACGTAGGCCATTCTACCATGCTTCCACATTTTTGATGTTATCCTCACCATTTTTCCTTCGCGTGAGCTCTCTTAGGCATTCTGAACTTCCTGTGTGTGAAACCATTCACGTTTTTGGTCTTTCCCACGATTTTGGAGCTCCTGGCATTCGCCATTCATGTCCTCTACTGTGTTATTCATTTTTCCCAGGGCTGGGAAGTGTTTTTGTTAATGCTCAGTGATTGGGATCACTCTTGGGCGTTTTTGTGTTGTTTTCACCTCTCCACGGTTGGGGAAACTTGTTGTTTGGTGTTGCCCAACGAGTGGGAGAACCAAGCCACGAATTTTGGGTGCTGTTGAAGTCGTTTTGGCCACGTTAGGGCCATAAACGACTTTGGAATTCGATTTGCTCAGCCTGAGTTGTTTCTACCCAGTTGCCATACCCGATTTTGGTCTTTGTGGTGTTTTTCCTTCCGTCTAGAACTGTTATTGCTGTGTGCATATGGTTTGTTGGCCTTTGAACTGTCTTTGGGTGTGGAAGTGGGGTCTGAGCTTGCTTGACAAACCTAGTGTGTGCAGGAGCCTCATAGACAGAGATAGAGAGCTGGCTTTCTTCTTTACACCCCCTGAATAGCACTGGAAGGGAAGGCATAGCTCGACGGACTGTGTAGTAGAGAAGGGGATGCTTCCTTGTGTTGGGTGTGTGTGGATGTTTTAGAAGTCAGGTTAGTTATGGTGCAGGTGTCCATAGCTCTTGGATTGAGCTCACTAGCTTAGCAACCAACCTTTCCAGCTCCCTGTTAGCTTGATAAACCCAACTGTGTTGGCTTGGCTGAGTTTTGTGCATCCTTGGCTACGTGTGAGACTGCTAGTTTTCCCTTATTCCTTGTGGAATCATGCCCAGCTCGGGGGTGGCAGTGTTGTTGAGTGATTGATGAGCACACTGGCCAATGGTTGGGTGAAACGTTACAACGACGTAGCTAGTTGCGGGACAAGCTTCTATTAAAGATAAGTATCTCTTGTTTATCTTGTCTCTGCAATTAAATTACTATGAACATGTGAAATGCTTGAATGTGAATAACATGTATTGCTTCTGCTATTTATTGAATGATATGTTGCATCTATGTATGCTTTTATTTTCCTGCATTTTATACCTTATGTTCATGGGGCTTACTTGCTCGGGTAAGTATGTTTAGTCGCGTCCTCTCCGCCGAGTCGAGGGGTGGGGATGTGACACTTATTGTATGTGGTACCTTGACCACCTTTGGTATGATGACTTAACCTTATTATTTTTATTGTTTTATTGTTATGTAACCTTATGACCTTTGGTACCCTACTATAAGTCAACTCAACTTTATTTTATGTTTTATTATGGTGACCATCCTAAAACTTAGGGCTTGCCTAAGTGACCTTTCTAGAAAGCTTGTTAAGATTATAAATCAAATTTCACTTCTCCATTTCTAGTATGCATCTTGACACAAGAGAAGCTCAGATCTTACCGTTGACTGTCTCTTGCTGATTGGTGCTTGACGCCTAGGGTTACTATTGCTGTAAAGTGGACGTTTTCGAGTCATTGCTGCTCCCTTCTCATTGTGGACTGAGATGTGACTGTGTAGTCTCTCCTTGGATTGATCCGTGACTGTTTAGTAGACTGAGATGTAACCGTGTTGTCTCTCCTTGGACTGATCCGTGACTGTTTAGTAGACTGAGATGTGACCGTGTTGTCTCTCCTTGGACTGATCCGTGAATGCTTCTGAGACATTTCTAGCAGGCCGTGTCTATCCTTATGGGATTTTATCTTGGGCGTTTCTCCTGTAGGGCTGTTGAACCTGTTTGTGACCTCTCTTGAGCAGGTTGTGGACTGTTTGACTTTTTCTCAAGGTTGGGCATGACCTCTCTAGTAGGCCGTGATTGTGTGTAAGCCCTTTAAGGGTTGGGTGTTATTTGTTTAAGCCCTCCTTGGCTGGGTCATGGATTGTATGACCTTTTCATGGTTGGGCGTGACCTCTCTAGTAGGGAATGACTGTGTATGGGACCCTCTCCTACTGAGCCGTGGACTAGTTAACCTCTCTCCTAATGAGTTGTGGACTGCTTAACCTCTCTCCTATTGAGCCGTGACTGTATCCATGCAGATCGTGACCTTCTCTGCTGAGCTGTGATCTTGTGTACTAGTGTAACCCTTGTGGATTGCCCAGATTTGGAGCTATGATTTATTGTTTCCATTAGAGTGAGGCCATGACCTCTTACTGCTATGAGATTGAGGTTGTAACCCTTGTTGTTAACCCAGATTTGAACCCTAATCTGTTTGTATGCCACAGACTTGGGTTATGACTTGTTGGGTGCTTCAGACTCAGGTTGTGACTCTGTTTTAAGTGGGACAAGACCTTTGACTGTTACTAGGATATCTTTTCAGTATTGTATGTGTCTAGCCTAAACCTATAGCACTTTAACCCTCTCTCTCTCAAGGTATTTCTTCTAACAGCTTGTCCTTAAAGTGACAAGAGCTGACTCAAAATGTCTGAGTATAAGGCAGATCCAAACTAGATCCACCAGTCCATCCACTTGGTACAATGACAATGAGATTATTTACTTGACATTTTTGTAGAAATTTTGTATATTTGTTTTACTAACATTCCAACTTCCCCAAAGTGGTTTTGGGCATATTCTATAATTTTCTGTTTGCTAGTTTTTAGCAGGTTGGTGATAAAACAAGGAGAAACTTTGTCAAATTTCAGCCGTAGAAGGGTGCAAAGGTCACCATAAAGGAAGGGTTTCAAGGCCATCACCAAGGGGTGAAAATACACTTTTTCTACCTCTTTGCTCTTTTTCTTTTTGCTGAAACCTTAGTCATTGTAACAAGTCCAAGAGGAGTCTCTTGGACTTGATTTTCTTTTGCATTTTCAATTGCATTTAAATTTCACTTGTTTGCCATCCATTGCTTGTAGCAGAAGTTGGGCTTGCCCATTCTTGCATAAGCAATTGTTGATTGGCTTGGGGTTAGTTTAGTTTGTATTTCTTTTTTCAAATTTTATTTGCCCACACCTTGCAAGTGATTCGGCTTTGCCATCTTTGCAAAATCGTGTCGGGTTGTATTGTATGTAGTTTTATTTTCATATTGCCCACACCTTGCAAGTGATTCGACTTTGCCATCCTTGCAAAATCGTGCTGGCATGTATTGCATTTTCTTTTATTTTCATATTGTCCACACCTTGCATGTGAGTTGGCTTTGCCGTCCTTGCAAAATTGTGCTGGCTTGTATTGTTTTTAATTATTTGTTTTGTTAGAGTGAAATCAACCTTGCTTCGCTTTGGCCTCGTATTCACTCCCCTTTCCGGTTTGTTCGATCCTGGGTGACAAGAAAGGGCTAGAGATTGAATTGGCTAGATTAATAGGCACTTTAACCATTTATTGCAATATTGCGAAATTAAGGACTTGTTGTGGAGCTAGAGGGGTAGATGCTGTTGGGAGCCTTGTGGCACTTAGTGTTCTCCTGTTGAGCACCCTGCTTGTCCTTGAGACTGATTTGTAGAGCTAGGAGAGAGCCTTGTACTCTCTTGTTGAACACCCACTAGTTTCTCTCAATTGAGGGATAAAGGTTAGAGGTAGACACACTAGTTAGCTTTGCAATTCTTGAACCAACATTAATCCCCTAAGCTGAAGAGAGACCATAAAATAAACTAAAATCTACACGACCACTTGCAAAACATCACGACCTTTTATTCATGTACTTTCATAGTCCTCTTTATTATTTGGTTCATTCTCTTACAAGCATATTTCGTACATATTGGTCCATTTACTTAAAGTATTTTACACGTGTTAAATGTAGCTACTTGATTATTGTGTTAAATGAATGGTATAGTGTAATTTGTATATTTGAGAAAATTTTATTGTATCTTGTGATAAGTTTGTGACTCCATTATGCGAACTAAGTAGGCATTGGTTATCTATCTATTGCAATCATTTTGTGTTCATGTACAAAGAAGGATTTGCTTTTCATCATATTATTGCACACTTGCACGGTTGCTTGCCATTTAACTAGTGGAACATTAATAATTTACAGCTACTAATTAAACTCTACAAAGAAACTTAGTAAGTAGGGACTAGCCCTCTTGACCTTTTGGAGTTGGGGTCTAAATAGGGGGAGTTAGGAATTGAGGTGACATTGGGTTCTAAACTCATAGTTGTCCTCAAGAACACACCAAACGGTTGGGAGACTTATCTGTGGTAAGGTGTGTTTTAGGCGACAACATAGTGAAAAGACACCATTCTCAAAAAATACTTCTAGACTCTAGAAAAACGACAATGCCTAGAAAGTCCATTGTGAAACATAACAGTTCCACCTATATTTGGAAACAGATACTAAATTCCTTCCAATTAATCAAGTTGAATGCATCTTGGGATCCAGGAAATGGAAGAACTATGTTAGTTTGGGACAACAAAAAACTGACCAAAGAAACACTAAAGGAACGACTAGAAGCCCAAATTCCCTAGAGGTGGCTAAATGAGCTCAACATTAAACACAAAGCGATGATCTTTGTATTGGAAATATAGGGTATAGCCCCCTTTGAGGTGGATTCATTGGAAATCAATAGAGGAGTTAAAAATTTTAATCTCGCCTAGCCTTGCATCAAGATTGCAAAAGCTTCAAGCAATGCTTATTGGCTAGTGCCCAATTGATGCTCAATGTTTGGACTTTTAGTGATCTAGGAGACTTAACTTGAAAATATTCAATGAAAAAGAGATGTGCTCTCTTCATTGTGCATGATGAAATTAGGTTGAGAACAACTTTTGGCAATTCATTTGGGCAAAAAGGTCCCCAAGTCAAATATCTTCCTTTGGTTCTTAGTGTACCATAAATTCCTTGCAACAAAGAACTTGAGGAAGAATCTATGCCATGTGTGAAGCAAAGAAGAAATTCTGTCAATATTGTTTTCTAGAGTGCGTATTCACCAGAGAAGCATGGAAAAATCGTATGGAGGAAGAGGTTTTCCTGATCTAGTTGTGGCCTCTAACGAGGACATTTTTCAGAGCGTGGCATACTTCATATTTGGGGCTCTGTAAAGGAAAAAATGCTGCCAAAAATATTGCTAACCAAGTAACTTCTTTTGTTAGGGGAAGCATTTTGCATAAACTTCAGGGGTAACAAGCCAACCTTTAGACTGGATTAGACTAAAGCTAGTGGGTAGAAAAATGTAAAACTGTGGGATTGGCTCCACAACTCAAGAACTCCAAAACCTGCATAGATTAAAATCACACGATCTTGCAATTTAGAACCATTGGATGATGATATCCAAAAATGTGCAAAAGAGCAAAAACAATACAACCTGTTTTTCGATGTGACTTCCAAAGGAAACCTGTGGCATGCAGGTGCAGGAGGTCTTATCTTTGACATGTGGTATCTTGTGATCTACAAGTTCACTTATAGGCTAGGTGGACCAATCAATAATGTCATAGAAGCATATGCAATCCTCTAGGGCCTCCACTTTTTGAGAATCTACACCTCTAGCCATGTAGTCTATGTGTAGTACTCGATGGTGATTGTTCTTTTCCTGTAGGAAATTGCAAATCCATCAAATGTTTAGGGGTAATTTCTTTGTGAATAAAGCTTTGTTCTTCTCCAAAAACTCGCAGGATCTCAAATACTGCAGGTTAAATGCAAATTCAACAAGGCGGCGAACTGAACGGAAAATGAAACAACTGCATTAGAGGAGAGAATGTTGAAATGTAAGAAGAATGAGAGGTGGATCGAATTGCATAAGGTGTACCTACCATGGATAGTCCAATAAAATGGAGTAGTGAAGGATGAATGGAGTTGCCCAGGATGTCACTTGGTTGCACACTCCCTGCCCTCCATGTTTAATGAAGTTAGGGGTGTTGGAAAGTTAACTTTGAAGGTCCTCTTTATAGTTTTGGTGTGGTGTGATCAAGAGGACATAGAATTTGTCCTTTGTGTATTTATGTATAAAGTGAGTTATATATAAATAAAAGTGATGTTTTATACTTTATAAAATGAGTTTCACTTAAGTTAGTATTTAATAATTAAAGTGAATTAATTATTAAATGTGGGTGCATTAAATGATGACCCTTGATTTTGTAAAAGTATCTCAACCCTAGATTAGGTGGCTAGATAGGTAGATACAAAATTTAAAGTATAAAACAAGAGAGAAAGGACAAATTGAGCACACCATTAGAGGAGAAGAAGAAGATTGAAAACCAAGAAGAGAGCTAAGAGAAGGGCACGATTTTTAGGAGAGAGGAGCAACACGATTCCCTAGGCAGCCTGTAGCAGCCGTATTTGAGCATTTATTGCGGTCGCACGTGTGGGCTCGATTCCCAAGAAAGTGGCTCAAATCCTAAGAAGATTACAACATTAAATGTAGACAATACAATATTAATTACATGCTACAACACAAGTGGGCACATAAATCAAGGCAGAAAAGTACATCAGACCGTACAGTCAGTACAATAGGCCGTACATTAATTTTTCAGGCACGAATTTCGCGGTTGGCTCAGATTTCGAGATAATTTATGTTTCTGAGTTATTTTGCTGCTACTTCAGATTTGGAAAATTTTGCCTTTGAGAGTGTAAAAGATAAATTTCAGTGTATTGAAATTTCTGCTCTTCTTGACGAAAAATCTTCTTCTTAGGGTTTTCCCCAGGAGTTGGGGTTTTGCCTAGTCTGTTGACCAAAACATTTGTGTTTTCATGTGTGAATGAATACTTCAATATTGAGAAGATCTTGAATATGTTGGTTTTTATTTCAAGTTTAAGAGTAAATTTTTAATCATTAACCCTAGACATTCAAGTGTTTGACAGAATGTGTGAATGAAATATTCATGTTAATGTCATTTATTTTCTTCATGGTATCAGAGTTGAACTGAAGTAGGGTTCAAAGTTGTGATTAACAGTCAGAAGTTGTGTTGTCTTTTAAGTTAAAAGATTTGTTGTGAGTTATTCCAAATGATGAGCATAAGGTATGAAGATAGGTTGGATGGTATTTCCAACTATCTTATCTTCCTTGGAAAGTTAGAATAATTGGTGTGCTTAAAGAATGGAAGATATGGGGTTTTGCTAACACCAAGATGACCAAGCCTACAAACAAGGATGGACTAGAAGAGTTTGAAGCCCTAGAAGCCAGATCCCAGAGAGTGATCCTAGATGGAGTAAAGGATCATCTCATTCCACATTTGGCAGAGAAGAAGACTACTAATGATATGTGGGATACCCTGAACTAGTTATTCGAAGCTAAGAATGATAACCGCAAAATGGCATTAAAGGACAAGTTGCACAATGTCAAGATGAACAAAGACGAAGGTGTGGCCTCCTATTTAACTGGAGTGGCGTAAGTTAAAGATGAGTTAGCATGTGTAGGAGATATTATCCCAAAGTCAGAATTGGTGAGGATAGCCCTGAAGGGTTTCACCAAGAAATGAGAAGTAATTGTTAAGGGCATTGTCGGTAGGGAGAAGCTTCCGAATTGGTCCAGGCTGTGGGATGACTTTACTCAAGAGGAAATTTGAGAAGGGTCTCAGGGCAGGCAGGTCAATGAAGAGGTGGAGCATAATGTGGCACTTGCAACAAAAGTTAACAAGAAGAAGAAAGACATCAGTCAGATCAGATGTTACCATTGTGGTCAATGGGACATTATTCCTCGAAGTGTCTTGAGAAGAAGAATGTGAAAGAGAAGACTGAAAGAGATATGGTAGCGTCTGCAGCAGTAGAAGACTATGCAGTGAAGTTTGAGCAAGAGTTTTGTCTTGTCTCAGTTGATTCCAGTATAGGGAGCTCGATTTTTGAGAATGTCTAGGTTGTTGACAATGGTGCAACCAGACACATGACTGGGATCTATGATATCTTTCAGATCATCACAGAGTTGGGTCCAGGACACTTCATTCAGACAGATATTGATAGTCCTCAGATAGCGATACGAGGGGTTGGAACAGTCAGGTTCCAACTAGACCTTGGTGAGATCCTGGAAATACATGGAGTGCTTTTTGTACCCGAGATGAGAGTTAGCAAACTCCCAGTATCATTCTTTGAGGATAAAAGTTATGGGATGATGGTGAGGTTTGGCCATGTTTTCCTGTATCGGAGAGATGAGCCAGTTGGTACCACCATTCTATTAGGAGATCGCAGGGACATGCTCTATGTTTTGAGAGGGCACATTGTACGACCAGGAGCAGGAGCAGGAGGGTGGCTGTCAGAGTCAAAGGATGAGGCGAGAGTTGCATCTGATAGATATGGTTTTGATGAGGAGATTGACTCTCTCTCCAAAGCAATGGCAGGAGACTCAGCTAGTCTAATAATGGTGTAGATGAGCAGGTGGATGAGGTTCAGGTCGAGTCTCAGGCTTTAGAGTTCCAGTATGGAGTTGAGCATCTGTATTCGAGATTGATTCCAGAGCAGGAGAGAGCTGTTGCAGGATTCGGAGATGGAGATAGTGCTGTGAACCTTCCTCATTAAGAGTGAGTGTTTGAAAGTTAACTCTGAAGGTCCTCTTTATAGTTTTGGTGTGGTGTGATAAAGAGGACTTAGAATTTGTCCTTTGTGTATTTATGTATAAAGTGAGTTATATATAAATAAAAGTGATGTTTTGTACTTTTTAGAATGGGTCTCACTTAAGTTAGTATTTAATAATTAAAGTGAATTAATTATTAAATGTGGGTGCATTAAATGATGGCCCTTGATTTTGTAAAAGTATCTCAACCCTAGATTAGGTGGTTAGATAGGTAGTTACAAAATTTAAAGTATAAAACAAGAGAGAAAAGACATTGAGCACACCATAAGAGGAGAAGAAGAAGATTGAAGACCAAGAAGAGAGGCAAGAGAAGGGCACGATTTACAAGAGAGAGGATCAGCATGATTTTCTAGGCAGCTTGTAGCAGCCGTACCTGGGCATTTATTGCAGCCGCACATGTAGGCTTAATTTCCAAGAAAGTGGCTTGAATCCCAAGAAAAGTACAACAACATTAAATGCAGACCGTACAACATTAATGCAGGAGGGAGCTGTTGCAGGAGTCAGAGATGGAGATAGTGCTGTGGACCTTCCTCGTTAAGAGGGAGTGTTGGAAAGTTAACTCTGAAGGTCCTCTTTATAGTTTTGGTGTGGTGTGATAAAGAGGACTTAGAATTTGTCCTTTGTGTATTTATGTATAAAGTGAGTTATATATAAATAAAAGTGATGTTTTGTACTTAGTATTTAATAATTAAAGTGAATTAATTATTAAATGTGGGTGCATTAAATGATGGCCCTTGATTTTGTAAAAGTATCTCAACCCTAGATTAGGTGGTTAGATAGGTAGTTACAAAATTTAAAATATAAAACAAGAGAGAAAAGACAAATTGAGCACACCATCAGAGGGAGCTGTTGTAGGAGTCAAAGATGGAGATAGTGCTGTGGACCTTCCTTGTTAAGAGGGAGTGTTGGAAAGTTAACTCTGAAGGTCCTCTTTATAGTTTTGGTGTGGTGTGATAAAGATGACTTCGAATTTGTCTTTTGTGTATTTATGCATAAAGTGAGTTATATATAAATAAAAGTGATGTTTTGTACTTAAGTTAGTATTTAATAATTAAAGTGAATTAATTATTAAATGTGGGTGCATTAAATGATGGCCCTTGAAAGTATCTCAACCCTAGATTAGGTGGTTAGATAGGTAGTTACAAAATTTAAAATATAAAACAAGAGAGAAAAGACAAATTGAGAACACCATCAAAGGAGAAGAAGAAGATTGAAGACCAAGAAGAGAGCCAAGAGAAGGGCACGCTTTTCAAGAGAGAGGAGCAGCATGATTCTCTAGGCAGCTTGTAGCAGCCGTACCTGGGCATTTATTGCAGCCGCACATGTGGGCTTGATTCCCAAGAAAGTGGCTCGAATCCCAAGAAAAGTACAGCAACATTAAATGCAGACAGTACAACATTAATTACAGCACAAGTGGGCACAGAAATTGAGGCAGAAAAGTATAGTAGACCGTACAACAGGCTGTATAGCAATTTTCAGGCACGAATTTCAAGATACTTTCTGTTTCTGAGTTATTTTGCTGCTATTTCAGATTTGGAAAATTTTGCCTGTGCGTGTTTAAAAGATAAATTTCAGTGTATTGAAATTTCTGCTCTTCTTAATAAAAAATCTTCTTCTTGGGGTTTTCCCTAGGAGTTGGGGTTTTGCCTGGTCTGTTGACCAAAACATCCGTGTTTTCATGTGTGAATGAATACTTTAGTATTGAGAAGATTTTGAATATGGTGGTTTTTATTTCAAGTGTAAGAGTAAATTTTTAATCATAAACCCTAGACATTCAAGTGTTTGACAGAATGTGTGAATGAAATATTCATGTTAATGTCATTTATTTTTTTCAAGGGGCTGCCCCCCAAGTGATGGTGCTGAAGCAGATCATCCTTTCCTAACAGTGGAGAGGATGGCCATTGGCAAATACAAGGACACACCTGCCTGGCTTAGAACTCAAGAAAGGGATGTGTGCTGCCCGACATTATCTCCGTCCCAGGTGAGACAACAGACATGCATAACAAGAAAGGAAACCTGCAGTGTTATAGGGAGGACCTCATATAGGCAATTCTTCTGCGGCATTTGAATGAGATTAGAGTGCAAAGATGGCGGCCTGAGACACAACTTCCATCATGACACACTTAAGGAAGCAAGGTCTCCCCACCCAATAGTGGCTATAAACAGGTCTCCCACTGCATCTGCATCTTCACTTTCTGTTTTTATATTCCTTAGAATTTTCCCTCTGACAGATGCCCACAAACCAACACTTGCCAACATGGAATGGTCTTGTCAACCATCTAAAAGCAAGGAGGTTTGGACTGTGGATGAGAACTCAAACAAGTATAAAACTTTAAACGTTAAAGGCAATGCTCATGAGATGAGAGAGGCATCATCTGAAAGAGTCTGGCGTCTGCAGAATCAATTTTTTTTGGGCCCTGCTGAAGCAGAACTCAAAGGTAAATTTGTGGAGGTTGAGGAAAAACCAAAAGAGCTGTAGGACCAAATTGTTCATTTTAGTTCCCCTGTAAATCACATCTTGTATGTGGAGAATGGCCTTTGAAAAATTTCCTGGTTTGGGGAAAAGATCCAGCAGATCCAGGCTCAGCCACTGCAAAGCTCTGAACACCCTGGTGGAGAATGTGGAAGTAGGGATCTCCCTCCAGTACCCCAAGATGAAAGATGCCACATTCCAAGTGACGGGACTTCCAACTGACTGAGGCCCAGACTGTTGGGAGGGAAGAGACATCCCTAACTGCTTTCTGGTTAAGTGTCTTTCCTTTTTATCATGGTTTTAACTTTTAATGTTGGAAGGAAACTGCATTGTGAACGGTGTTGTCAATTTGGTATTTTGGGTGTTAAGATCTGTTTTAGGGGCAAAACTAAATTTAGGTTTCTCAGAAAAGAAGATCGTGGTTTTGTGTAGACTTTATGGTCTTATGGATACTGCTGAGGCCAGTGTATTTTTCTGTAAATAATATATAATCCACTTTTTTTGTTAAAAAAGTTAAAACCAACATAGAATGCTGAGCTGCTTGCAAATTTTCTTTACGGATTTTAGAATGTCAGGTCCAAATACTTGCAGAAAACTAGCAGTTTGAAAAGTTAGTATATGCAACTGATAGCCAGTCTCCAGATGTCTGAACGTCTTAAGAGGATGAGAATGTTGTAATACTATGAAGTCTCTTGAAATGTCTTTTGTTTTTGAAGAGGTGTTTCATGGTAAGGATGCTGCCAACTGCAAAGTGCAGTTGCTAGTGATGCTCTATTTCCTCAGTGTTTTCAGTTAGTTTAAGCATCTGGAGTAGTTTGTTTCTTAGATTCATAGGTAGTAGGAAGTATTCAGCTCAAAATTTGTTGCTTTCCCTTTACTTTTTTGCTAGGTGCCTGCTCTTCTACAGTTTCGTCCTCCACTGGTACATGTATACCTCTTGCAATAGTATTTTATCCATGAAATACTAATGGGTTTGAGAAAGGAAAATTGCCTGTATATTTGGAATAGGAAAGGACCAACTAGAGTATGGATTTCAGTATTGCCTATGTTTGTGACAGAAATATACACATGGATTGCTAGGTTCATAGTTAAGGCCATTTTATTCACCACTATTAATATACTGTTATTTCTAATAGAATTTTTGTAAAGTGCACAACTTCTGCCAAAATTAATTGCCAAGTAAAATGGAAAACCTCTTAAGGGGCTTGTAACTTGTTTAATCACACAATGTGAGTAAATAGAAATCAATCAAGAAAACACCATATCTTATACAGAAAGCCAAACTAAATAACAGATCTGAAGAAGCCATGTAGAGCAAAAGAACTAAGCACTGGGATTCTTTCTTGTTGAGTTTGACAAATATACATGAGCATGGGAACTATTATTGTTTCTTATCAGTTCATCATGAACTTATAGTGGCCTAGTCAATGCTCTTTGTTCTTGTTTTCTTTTGATAACATTAGGAAAATTGGAAAGAGAATGATCATGCAGAGTAAGGAAGTTAATCATGCGCTTATGAAGCAAGTCAAATAAAAGATTAGTGAGGCAATCCTACAAGATAGTGATAAGATATTTTTATATCATGATTAAATGTTTAAAGGATTAGTTTTTGGATTATAGTGTCTGATTATGGATGGACTCCTCTTTCAGTTTCTTTTCAGTACAAAATTACTGTTTGATATCAGTGTTTTCAACCATGGTGCATACTGAGTAAAAGTTAGAACGGTAGGACAAACAAAGAATCCTAACATTTCATGGCAAACAAAGAAGGTTAGCATTTGGAGGAATTTATGGTTCTTAAGTAACAGAATATGTTTTTTTTCCTTTGCAGGTTGGCACTATTTTGCTATTGGCCATGACAGGTTTTGGGGCCTTTATGCTTTTCTTTTTGGCAGCCACAACAAATGCCATTATAGTTGGTCTACTGATGTCTTTAGCAGCTGTTGGTGGTTTTATGGCTATTTTCTTCTCGTGTCTTGTGGCAATTTTTGTGGGAGCTTTGTCTGTTGCTGCTTTTGTTATCTCTGTGATAACTTTGGTGACCATCACAGCTGTTTCTATTGCTGCAGGTATGTCCCACGTTGATATATATATATATATATATATATATATAT
>LPNX010083104.1:127909-179633 GCA_001517045.1 Pseudotsuga menziesii
TTATTTAAGCTAAAGCCTAAGAATAAAACCAAGCTAAAATCTGAACTCTTAAATGCTGCTTTAGAACAACAGCTAGTCTATTGCACTACTGCGTAGTTTAATATTTGCAATTGCGTTATTCCTCATGGTCAATTTGCAAGTGATGTCTGGTAATAAATTTTGTTGTGGCTGTGTGCTCATTTGAGATGAGACTTCTAAATATGGTTTAAAATTGAAAACACACAAATCAAAATTTGTGGTCATCTTCATTGAGAACATGAAAAATGATTGATTTATGGAGTAATAGATTGAGTGAATTTAAATGACTGTTGCTGCTTATATTGGGACTTGGGAGCTAATGAGCTAGATTTGCTATATCTTAGCTTGTTAGTTCCTTCTTTCTGCTTGTCAAAGCCTTCTTTCTTCTAAAATCATTCTGATTATTGGAGCCTCTTTGGTGTACATTAGGGTAGTTTTAGGGCATTGCTTGTTGAAGCTAAAAAGTTCGAATGTTCCTAAATCCCCAGGTTCCAATGAAGAAGTCAATGGCAAGCTTGAAGTTGATGTTGACTCACATGACACTGACATTGACATGCATCGGGGGTGTTGACAAATTGTGAGTCAACATGTCAATTGATGATTGATGATTGGACTAGGAGATAGATTCAATCAGTGTGGAGGACATCGTGTCAGCGAAAATATCACCGAGGGTCCGGAACACAACTTATCGGCAACATAGGGGAAAATATCGGCAAATATCGGCAAACTTAAAAAAAAGAAAATTAATCATTTTTTTTTCAAAATTTTAAACATTTAAAGCAACAACATCAAATAAACACATTTCCACATAAATATGAAAAGAAAACAAAAATATATGATGTATAAGATGTCTAATGATATATCATACATCAATACTAAATCATATCCTGAGTAGTAATGAGTGTACTGACTCTAGAGCCTGAAAATATCAATAAAAAATATAATAAAGCTTTAGGCATTTTGATTTTTCACACACCAATGATTCAACCCGGGGAAAAAGAAAATGAAGTTCAGATTCAAGCTTGAACAATGGAGATAGTAGATAGTAAGATTATTTGGCAAGAAGAGGGAACATTGATAAGGACCCTAAACCTATAAAAAATTTACCAAAAAAAACAAAAAAAGATGAGCAAATGGTTCTACAATGATATACATACCTGCAAATTGAGAACCCAATGATGGGAATCAATCCCCAATCCACAATAACTTGGTGATGGTTGATGGAAACACAATGAATCTACTCCTTGGCTCCAAGCAAAATGATAGAAAGCTCATTTGCTCTCCAAACCCCTCAACAAGCAAGTAAAATAACCAACAAAAAGTTAAAAACCGGCTTATATCCTGGACTGTCAGCGGGCTCGGCAATTTTTTTGTGTCGACTCGCGATGTTTACGAAAAAATTGGGAAAATATCGCGATTTTTACCCTGCGATATATTGTTTTCCGCAATATATTGACGATGTCTTCCATAGTGGATTCTATGATGTCTCTGTTAGTTGTCACCATTAGTTGGGTATTTTGTTATAACCAGCTAGCCTACTATGTAACTTGTGGTGCAAGTAACCAGAGTATAAAATCGTGGAAGAATCTTAGTATGGTCTGGTAGCGATTGTATTGGTTGTGTATCTAGTACTGATTGTAGGGTACATGGTGAGAGAGTCCTTTGTTGCTCTAGTGTATTGATGTAATCCTCTGAGCTTATGATATAAAGAATTTGGTACGTTGATTGAATGTTACATGTCTGTTCAGTAACATAGGCTAGGTAGTTCTATATGTGATCTTAATTTTTCTATGCATATATGTGTTTGGTATCATAGTTTGAAAATACAATAGTTAGCGTCAAAGCTAGTTTTTCTTTAATGTTGTTATCAAAGCTTAAGATACTTAGTAGGTGTATCTCTTGGTGATCTGTTTGACCAAATGGGCGAATTGACATTCACTGGGAGTTGCAAAATATGTAATTGTGATAAAGATGGAAAAGACAAAGATAAGGATGATTGAGTTGTTCTATGGAGAGAATTTTGACATCTCGAAGATTAGAATGGAATCATACCTCTCTTAGAAGGAATTGTGGTTGGTAATCGCAGAGGAGAAATGTGCCAATCCAAGTGCGGGCAATTGGAAATGGAGGCATGAGAGGACCAAATTGGTGAACATTTGGGACCTAGATGATTCCATGTTGTGTCATGTACACGAATTCAAGTCAGTAAAGAAGTATAAGAGGCTCTTGTCATTGTAACAAATAGGCATTACTTGCAACACCACTATAATCATGCCAAGATGGTAGAGGGAGCTTCCATAATTGCTCATTTAGAACACTAGAAGTTGGTCGAGAAATTGGTTTCAAGTTTTCAACTATTGCAAAGATCTTAGAGAAAATTGGCACCATCCTTTATATTTCATCGAGATTGTGGGAAAAATTTGCCATGTTTATGGAGAATATGGTTAAAAATATGGCCATTAAAAACAAGAGGGAATATTTCTATGGAGAGCAAGTAATAGAGCATGAAAGGCTTGAGTGAAGGGCTAGTGTTGTATTCACGATATTTTGGGACTACTAAGTCAACACATTCAACATGTAACATAGGAAAAAGATAATACGTTGTGGATATTGAAGGAAGGACATGTTAAGAAGCAACCCAAAAAAAGAAGTGGGAGGGTAAAATAATGATTCAAGAAAATACAATGGATGATAATGGTTGAGTAGGTAATGTTAGATTTTGCACTTTAATTCAATTATGTTAGATCTTTAAATTGAAAGATAGACAAGCACAACAATACACAAGTACAGAGATTTTCCTCGGGGAGACCATAATGGAGAAAACCTCGTAACTTCTTCAGAATAGTTCTGTCACTTAGTACAATGCCAAACCAAGATAAAATACCCAAAGATAAGATGTCTTCAACAATTTCTTCCTCTTCTTCACCAATGCACTTGTCTTTCTCTCTCTTGAGCGAACTTGCTTGTGTGTTGTGTGTCCAAATGTGGGAGGGTGCCTCCCTATTTATACTTTACATGTGACTGACCCAAAACCCTAACTAGGCTGACTTCCTAACCTAACAAGGCCGACTTTCCTCTTGGGAGACTCAAAATACATTTAACAATATTTCTTCTAGGGATTATACTTCTTCTAGGTTTTACCTTGATATTCTATCATGACCAAATACAATAATAACATCCTCGAATGGAGGCAAAACATCTCCAACAAAAGTACACAAAAATACAATAATAATATACAAAATAATATCTTTTGAAGTTACATTTTCAACAACACTCCCTCTTAATTAGGAAGGTATTCTTCCGACCCAGTCATCATCACAAATGGACACAGTCTCTTGACATTGTCGTCATCACTGGATCATCATAACCACTACTGTATCAATTCTCATCTTGTTGACCATTGACTAGTGACATCTCTCGAATCTATCCGTCCCCAGAAGTTCTATAGAGCCAGCCCTTTTTCATGCTGGATGTAGGCCTAGATCCCATCTAGGGATTCATCAACATATCCGTACGATGCCAACCCTTTTTTGTGTTGGATGTACCTTGTATAGTGCCAGTCCTTTTTGATACTGGATGTACCTAGCAGTGCCAGTTCTATTTCATACTGGATGCATATCTTTGCAGTGTCAGTCTTGTTTCATACTGAATGCATATCTCCGCAGTGCCAGTCCTGTTTCATACTGGATGCCTATCTTTGTAGTGTCAGTCCTGTTTCATATTGAATGTAGGCCTAGAGCCATCTAGGACTTCACAGAGCCAGTCTTGTTTCATACTCGATGTATCTCTTTGCAGGGCCAGTGCTGTTTCATACTGAATGCATGCCTAGATCCAATCTAGGACTTCATAGAGCCAGTCCTGTTTCATACTAGATGTGTCTCTTTGTAGGGTAAGTCCTGTTTCATATTGAATGCAGGCTTAGGTCCAATCTTGGACTTCACAGAGCCAATCTTGTTTTATATTGGATGTGTCTCTCTGCAGGGTCAGTATTGTTTCACATTGAATGTAGGCCTAGCACAATCTAGGACTTCAAGACTTCTTCTTGCGATGGACACCAATTTGCACAACTCCAAGCTCGTCCTTGAAGTACTCAAACTTCACTTTCGCCACAGGCTTGGTCAGAACATCGACTTTCTGCTCGTTCGTCGCCACATACTAGAGCTTCAATGCTCCTCTCTGCACCATATCTTGGATATAGTGATTCTTGATCTCAATGTGCTTCGACTTGTGATGGAACAATGGGTTCTTGGACAAATTCCCACAACTTTGGTTGTCACAAAAGATACAAATTGCCTCTAACTTGATATCAAACAAATCTGGCTGTAGCTTCCAAAGCTATACTACCTCACAACTAGCCGAACAAGCTGCAATGTATTCTGCTTCGGCTGTACTCAGTGCCACACTTGACTGCTTCTTGATAAACCAAGAGATCGCCCTAGATACCAAATTAAAGCAACATCTTGGAGTGCTCTTCCTATCTGTGGCACAACTTGCCCAATCCGAATCAACATAACCATGTAGGTTAATCTTCTGATTCGTCACATATTTGAGCCCATACTCAATTGTACCCTTCAGTTACCTCAATACGAGCTTTGCGGCAACTAGGTTAACACATCTCGGATCTGTCAGAAACTGTTTCAATGTGTTCATAGCAAAGCATATGTTTGGCCTCGCATTCGTCAAGTACATCAACGAATCAATCATCTGTCTATACATCGTGGCATCAACTATCTCAGAAGAAGCATCACTTAGTAGCTTCAAGTTTGATGCCATGGGTGTGGTAATAACTTTGTAGTCCATCATTCCAAACCTCCTCAGAATCTCTACTGCATACTTTCCTTGTCTAAGGAGTATCCCATCTGAATTTTGCCACACCTCTAGACCTAAGAAGTAGTGCATCATCCCCAGGTCTTTCATCTCGAACTCTGCGGCAAGCCTTCTCTTTGTATCTGCAATGAGCTCATCCTCTCCTGTCAAGAACATGTCATCTACATACAGTAGGAGTATCACTTGTCTTCCACCCTCAACCTTGAAGTAGAGGTTGGAATCTGCTTTACTCTTGGTAGAGCCTAAGCTCATCAGAAAGCTATCCATCCTGCTATACAACATCCTGGGTTCCTGCTTCAAACCGTACAAGGCCTTCTTTAGCTTGCACACATGAGTATGCCTGTCATGTGTCTCTAATCCTAGTGGCTGCTCCACATACACTTCCTCTTCATCTACACCATTTAGGAAAGCTGTCTTGACGTCCATCTGGTGTATCTTTCATTTCATTATTGCGGATAGAGCAAGTATAGAATTGATGGAATTGTATCTTACTATAGGTGCAAATGTATCCTCATAATCTATGCCTTCTTTCTGGGAGAAACTTCGTGCCACAAACCTTGCCTTGTATTTTTCGATGCTATCGTCTGCAACATGCTTAATCTTGTAGATCCATTTGGAAGACACTACAAACTTCCCTTCTGGTCTCAAAACTATCTCCCAAACATCATTCTTCATAATCAACTGATACTCTTCGATCATGGCTTCCTTCCAATCCTTCTTTTCAGCAACTTCCTCATAGTTGGAAGGTTCATTATTAATGATGTCGCACAATAGGGCTACATAGCTGGAGTATGGTCTCGGTCTTTTGCTTTCTTTAAGTGTCCCATCTGGAGCGCGATACCTCTCTGCATCTTGAATAGCTTCATGTGCCCATGTTGGTCTTCTCTTGTAGGAATTCTTCTCACGAGGTGGATCTACAGGTTCCCGAGGTTTTGTCATGTCACGATCTTCATGGTTTTCCTGAGTCATTTCTTCCATAACCGTATCTTTGGTTCTTGGAACTTCGTGTTCTTCAACATCTTCAATGTGGAATTGTCTTGACTTGTTGTAAGCCGAGTCTTCATCAAAAGTAACCTCTCGACAAGTCTCGATGTTCTTGAATTATGGGAAGTATATTTGGTAGGCTTTTGATGCGTCATTGTATCCCACCAATATGCCCTTCTTTTTTGAATGGTCTAGCTTTGTCCTATTTATTTGGGGACATGTATGTATACAGGGAAGCCAAATATTCGGAAATGGCCGACTTTTGGTTTCTTTCTTGAGAAAGTTCTTCTGGAGCCTCGTTATTCAGAACACAGTGAGGTGTTCTATTTTGTACATACACGGTTGTTCTTGCTGCTTCTGCATAGGTGCATTGGAAGGTCTTGGTCATGAAGCATCTCCTTTGTTGCTTTCGTTATTCGTTCTGTTCTTACTTTTTGCAATGCCATTTTGCTAAGGATTGTAATCTCCCTCTTAATCCCAGATTCTCTGCATAGGTCTTTGAACTCATCTGAAGTGAATTCACCACCATTGTTTGAGAGTAAGGGCTTGATCTTCTTTTCGGTGTGATTCTCTACAAAAGCTTTGAATTCTTTGAACTTGCTAAAACTTCCTCTTTGCCTTTCAAGAAGTAAATCCAAGCTTTACGAGAATAATCATCTATGAAAGAAACATAGTATGCATACCCACTTAAAGAATTGGATGACATGGGGTCGCATACATCTGAGTGGATTATTTCCAAGATTTCTTTCGCCTTGCTTTCACTGCTTGGAAATGGTTTCTTTACATTCTTCCCTTGTGCACATCCTTTGTAAGTGCCTTCATGTTTTGCTTGGGTTTCGGGAAGGCTCAAAATTGCTTTGCTTGCAATTGGTAGTGCCCTATAGTGTACATGTTCAAGCCTTCGGTGCCATAGTTCACTTGGTTTTATAGAGTCATGAACCAAGGCTTGTTTTGTTTGTCCTTTCAACTTGTACAAACCTCTCTCTTGCTCTCCAATTATTGTTGCATCATCTATTGTTTTTCCTCTTGGCCACATGAGTACTTGGCCATCAACAAATGCAACACAGAATCCTTTAGCATCTAAAGATGAAATGGAGAGGAGATTTTTCTTCAAACCTGGTATGTAGTGAACATTCTTCATCTTCATTGACTTGTCTGAATCCAACTTGTAAGAGGCTTCTCCACTCCCTTTTATGGGATATTGATAATCATCACCAAGTTTCACCTTGTGAGGTGAC
The DNA here is from genome assembly GCA_001517045.1 of Pseudotsuga menziesii. Taxonomy (NCBI): domain Eukaryota; kingdom Viridiplantae; phylum Streptophyta; class Pinopsida; order Pinales; family Pinaceae; genus Pseudotsuga; species Pseudotsuga menziesii. Next base: position 134,977 of record LPNX010083104.1, read on the forward strand.
TCATGTTTTGATGGGTTGATGAATGATTCTTTGTATCTTGTCATATGCTTGGAAGCTCCACTGTCCACAAGCCAATCATTGCTTCCATGTGTAATGGTAACTGTAAGAGTTGAGATCAAAACATATTCTTCATCACTTGAAGAATCTTCTCTTGTTCTCTTGCTTGCGGGGTCATCATCTTCTGCAATATGTGCATGATGCCTCTTCTTCTTGTTCGCCTTGGAGGGTCCTTTGTTTTTGGGACAATCTCTTGAGAAGTAGCCTTTCTCATCACATGTGTAGCATCTAAGATTTGTATAGTCCCTTCTTGATCTATGATTCTTTATGAATTTCTTGGGTCTTCTGTGAGAGTGATCCTCCCTCTTGCCTTCATTCTTCTTTTGCTTGAGCATTTAGAGCTTGATCATCACTTGCTCCCATTCTCTTCTCTTGAGACTAATCGAGCTTCTTCTTGAGTGCATCCTCCCATAATCTACTGAACTTGATTAGCTTCTTTCTGGTGCATGTCCCTTGAATGAATGAGTCCCATGACCTTCACAGACCATTCAAGGTAGTCATCATGATCTCTCCTCCTTCAACATGTTCTTCAATGGCCTCTAGTTGCTCCTTGATCTGAGAAACCCTTGTGAAGTAAGATTGAATGGTTTCTGAGTGTTGGATCTTCACATTCTTGAGTTGATTCCTCAAGGTCATCTTTCGATTGATGTTCTTTCCTTCATATAGCTTGGTTAAAGCATCGAACATCTTCTTAGGAGTCTTTAAGGATGATACATGAGGGATGAGGTGATCCTTGATGGAGTCTGCAATAATCCTTTTGGATCTGATCATGTTCCTCTTCTCCCTCTGGTTCTGGAACCTCCTGATTGACATATTTGTCCAAGTCATTCTCTTCTAGGATAAGAGAGATTCTATACTTCCATGCTCAAAAGTTATCTGCTCCTTCAAGCTTATCCTCAACCTTCGTGTGATTCATCATCTTGATATGAGAACCTCAAATGGAAATAACAATCGAATAGATCTTACCAATTTGAGATGCCCAAGCTGATTTTGGAGCTAGCCGACCTAGGGTTCCATAGAGAAACCCTAATTTTCCAAACATGGGATCTTGAGATTCTGCCTGGATAGAAAGATGCGCCTCCTTGAGGTGAGTTGTCTAGTGAGTTTATTTTGGGATAGTTCAAGATCCTTTAATTAGGTCTTGAAGTTTGGTGAGGTGGAGACAAAAAGGTTGCATGACTAGGTGTGTGGTGCATTGGGTGATGCAAGGAGCTCTCTAGACAATATTTTACTTCATTATTTCCTTTCAGATGATGCCCTGGTTTCTTCCGGTAGAAGTGATTAGGTCAAAATTAAAACTCCTCCAAACTGGAATCTTTCTCCACCAAAAGATGCACCTCCTTGAGTCGAGTTAGCCTAGCCCTCTTTTCCAGAAAGATTGTGGAGAAAAGTGTTAGAACTTGGAAGCCCTAGTTTCCGCAACTGCACAGTGCCTTCTTTCAGGGTGGCTCTGATACTAGGTTAGAGTTTGCACTTTAATTCAATTATGGTAGATCTTTAAATTGAAAGATAGACAAGCACAACAGTACACAACTATGCAAAGATTTTCCTTGGGGGAACCATAAAGGAGAAAATCTTGCAACTTCTTCAGAATAGTTTCGTCACTTAGTATAATGTCAAACCAAGATAGAATACCCAAAGATAAGATGTCTTCAACAACATCTTCCTCTTTTTCACCTATGCACTTGCCTTTCTCTCTCTTGAGCGAATTTTCTTTTTGCGTTGTGTCCAAATGAGGGAGGGTGCCTCCCTATTTATACTTTACATGTGACTGACCCAAAACCCTAATTGGGTCGACTTCCTAACCTAACTGGGCCGACTTCTCTCTTGGGAGACTCAAAATACATTTAACAATATTTCTTTTGGGGACTATTGCCTTGACCTACAACAAAGGTTTTACCTCAATATTCTAGCATGACCAAATACAATAATAACATCCCTGAACAGAGGAAAAACATCTCCGACGAAGGTACAATAAAATACAATAATAATATACAAAAGAACATCTCTCGAAGTTACATTTTCAACAATAGGTAATTTGTGGCTTTGACATGTTCCTATGTAGGGGAAATATTCAATATTGTTGTTGGATAGACTCAAGGGATCCTAGCACATGACTCTAAATAAGAGTGGTTCTCCTAGCATAAGGAGTTGGAAGGGAGAAACCAAGTGTTTATAGGAAACAATGCCTATGTAAAAGTTGAAGAATATGAAACAATGTGGGTAAGGTTGAAGACCAGAGAAGTAAAGGACATTGGCATTGTGCTATGCAAGCATGAAGAATCTATTATTAGTGAGCAATTAGTAATAAAAAAGTGTGGGAATCAATTTTATACTAACTCACTAGTTTGTTAACAATTAACTAATCGATGTTGATGTCAAAATAGAATTTGATGTTTATTGTCAAGGTTGATGAGAGGCGTTACTTCCGAGACCTGCACTCAAAGATATTCAGGTTCCTAAACGAAGTGCAACCCTAGAGGCATTTAGGAAGGTTTCCCATTGTTACCACAACAACTCTTCTTCTCACAATATGTCGGTTCTTTTCTGGCACAAGGGGGGGATGCCTTGGCAAAGAAGTTTATGCTATTCTTTAAAAATAAAGGGATGGTGGACTACCAAGACCAGTGTCTATTCAATTTTGCGACATAGTCAAGATCAAAGAGCAAGAGGATTTGAATGCAATGGAGAAGACATAATTAAGCCATTAACTAATGTGCCATAGTTTGTCCAAAATAGATTATAAGATTATGAAAGAATAAGTGAGAGCATTTCAAAAAAAGTAAAGAAATGAATAAGTGAGATTCGTTACATAAGATGCAACATCACAACCATGAAACTACAATTAAGAATAATGTACAACCATTGAACAAAGAAAGAATGACCATAACATGAAACCTAGATGAAGGAAGACAAAGCAGGACAATTGTCTTATTGAATTAACAACCAATGATTTATCATTCCTCAAATTTGATTTCACGCTTAATTTTTTCTCCTTAGCTACAACATCCCTTAAAAATGGAGTGGACAAACCTAACAAAAAATTCTAGTAGTAAATATCCTTAAATAATTCATAGTTACATCAAGGATTAATGGGGGCTTACAACCTCTACCTTAATATCTTCTTATGAGACAAACTTACCCTTCTCCAAAGATTATTTCAGCAGCCAAAGCACTCCTCAAAGGGAAAGCATGCCTTTATGTGAAACATGCTTCGAATAATGTGTAACCCCCCATAAGGTCAGTTTAGTATGATATAAACTCCTTTTTTCACAAAACATCCCTATTAAAGGGGGGATATTCATTATCAAGCAATCAATGATCTTTTTTTACCCATTGGGTGGGATACTGCACATCAAATGACCCGTATTTGACCATTCAAATGCCTTCAACACCACATGTCATCATTAAAAGCAAGGTGTTCCTCCCTTATCCTTTTTGTTCACTACCTATTATGCCTTGGGATTCCTCCAAGGTAGGGTGTTTTGCTCCTCTATGCCTTTGTACATTTCATGCTTTGAACCTCTTGTAATGCAGGGTGTTCCGTTTCTTTGACTGTTTCTAGTTCTTACCATCATAAATGATGCCTTAGAGACTTAGGTAGCATATTCATCTTCTAGGGTTTGCTTACTTGCTCACCTCCATCTATGTGGTTTGGGGTCCTTTGAAACATCCCTCAACAAGGTTTCCACACCCTAGATGATGAATGGTGCTTGAGCAAGATAGGAACAAACATCATAACCTCCAAGTGTATCTTGCAATCTATAACTGCCATTGAACTCCAAGGGTCTTTTGTTGTGCTTGGTTAGATAGGAAAGGCCCACCAAAATGTTAAATGAACCATGCATTTCAAGGGGTAACATATTACTCCATCTAAGGACTACACTCCCTGGCGGGGTGCAGGATAACTCTAGAATCTATGTTGTACTTTCTAGATGAACCAAAGAGTTGGTTGTTTGTGATGGGATGGATCAAAAATGTTACATCCCTTCCACATAATACAAAATGTCTCCAATCCCAATTTATTACTGTTGTCGCTTTTCACGCACCTCGGGGGGTTTGGTTGTCGTGGCAGAAATCTTCAAGTCACTAAGTGGGAAAATGATGCAAGAGATTGCAATAGTGATTAAGACAACAACGTGAAATACAAATTAATCCATCCACATAAGATTCACTTTAAGCAAAATGATTGTATGATGTAGACCAGTGCTGGAAATGGATTGTTGTTGGAGTGATGAATGTATTGCAATTGTTCTTGGTCGATTTTATGTTTATGAATTAATGAATGGATTATGAGGAAGTGGGAGTCCCAATATACCACGAAGGTACCAGGAATATGTCCAAACTCATTAAGTGTGGTAGCACACGAGAAAATGTGTGCTGAATGGAGTCACGAGAGGATGTCCAACACTACACCAATAAGGATGTAGCCCGAAGGGGCCCTGCGGTCGCTTTCAGTTGCTCCCGCTTCCTCTATACAATTCGCCCACACGAAGCAAAACGCAATGCTGGATTTCTGTTGTTGGGAGGTCAATTGAAAGTTTGAAAACTAATTAGACTAGTCACTCAATCACTAATTAGACTAGTCACTAGTTGTTCACTTAAACTATACCGAATTACCGAATGATCAACTGGAGTGCTGAATGTATTGCAATTGTTCTTGGTCGATTTTAATTTATTGTGGAAGATGAGTGAATTAGATTAGGGGGAAGGGAACCCCAAATATACCTGAAGGTACGAGGAGTGTGTCCAAAACCATTATCCGATGCAGTTCCAGGCGACGAATATGTGGGCTTGATCAGTCTCTGAGACGTGTCCAACACTACACCAACAAGAGTGTATCTTGACGGTGTCCCGAGGTCACTACCTAGTTGTTCCCGCTTCCTCTATAAACTTTCCCAGCAACGGATTAAATCGAAGCGTTGGATTTTCGTCTTGGGAGTTTAATTTAAAAGTGAACCTAATTAAACTAGTCACCCACGTTGCTTTTGATGCAGCCAACTATTCAATCGAACCGTAGCGGTGCAGAGCATACACAACGGATCCTTGGTAAAGTTTTAAGGATTTTATGTGCAATGTGTTTGCTTGTTTATTAAAGAAAAACCCAAGAATCTCTTTCTAGGTCCAGTACTCGAGAAAGCCCTTGTCCATGAACTGTACTCGGGAAAGCAAGGGGGTTTATTTTAAACGTAAGAGTGCAAAAAAGGAAGGTTTTCTAATTACTACACTGCACAAATCTTTTCCCTTTAAGTAATTCGGTATAGCGCAGTGGGATAGTATTTGTATTACTTTGCAATAAAATTAAAATTGGAAATGACAAAGTATATAGATTTGTAAAGCAAACTACACTAACAAAAGCAAAACCATGAAAAAAGTGCATCGACGCAAAACCCCCAAGGGGGATGGGGAGTGGCCTCTGAAGGAACCTACTCAAAATAATTTTATTATGGCATTTACAATGCTTTAGGTGGATGCGAATTGTCCTTATAGATATGGATCCAAAGGCTTATAGGTTTTTAGAAATGAAGAAGGAAAGAGGAAGGTTGTTTTGGGAGGCCTTTAATGGCCTAGATCTTTAATTTTTCGGCAGCACTTCCCTTTGTCTTGTCAACAAAAGTGAAAAACCAACCGCCTGTAATGCACCAAATGTGTCAAATAAAACGTTAAAAGCATAAAAAATTAAGTACTTAAATGATAAACAATAAGCCGAAGTACTTAATCAATCTAGATCTACTCAGAATAAAGCTTTAAGCTTAAGATCTAGCAATGTACTTAAAATAAATCAGCCTTTGAATAATCTTTTAAAAGAAACTATTTACTTGAGCATTTACAAAGTAACCAGAATCAAAGATAAAGTTTAATTTTGAAGGTGAAGGAAAGAAGGAAGAAGGAAGTGCTCAAGCAGAGTGCCTAGATCTAAGGAATCCAGTGGTGGGAAGTGGAGGGACCATGTCTTTCTTAAATGTGCTTGAAGAATGTTAGATTCAATCGAGATCATCCACTCCAATCAAGCTAAGAAACCTGCATCACAAACAATACTTGCACAAAGGGGATCAAAACTGGTATTTCAACAAATGAAGATTGAGGAGAGCATAAGTACAACCTAGTACAGTCTACTACTCCTAGATCTTTATAAGCAAAGAATAGTAAATGAAATCAAACTAGAATCATTTACCCTATATGTTAACAACAATTTTAAGGCCAAATAGATCGCCACATTAAGCAAAGTAAAAAGCAACAATACAGTTACCTCATATGCCAATGGCAATAATCATCCACACACTAATGCAACATACCATGGACCTCCAATTGCGGGACGAGTGCTTTGCCTGGGAGTGGTCGAGAACTTGTGAATCTACTGGTACATGTGGACCTACACACATATTAAATGTCCAAAGGGATTAAAAGCATCTAGAAGCAGACACTTTCGTCCTGCCTTGTTCGCAAAATGAGGGAAACAAACTAAGAACAATAAAAACTAACTAGACAATGAAAAGACATCAAATGCAATGCATCGGTTGAAATGACAGGTCTAGCCACCGGTAAGCATATGTGGGAAAAGTGACCACTGTCACCTTAGTCACTTATCCCTAACTACTTCGAAAGTTAAAACCTCCTAGGGGAGAGCCCTAATTCAACTCAGGAAAAGACACTAAACACCAAAGAATACCCCTTTCGAGGTTATTAGAGACCAGTGCATATTGGAGTCAAATCATAAGAGTGGGAATGTGATGTTGATTATGGTTGAGATTAGTGATGACAAGAACTAGCAAAACCAACCTTGTGCCACCAAACTTCATACAATGTGTGCAAACAATATGTATGTTTCAGTCAGTTATGTCAAGTCACCATATGAAATTTGATGACAAAATTTGGCAGCATTAGTATTATTTTGCAGTTAATTAAACCATAAATTCATGCATATCTTCTTATATCAACTTCGACTGTGCATACAACACTCATTATATGTGAATATTCATAACAACATTTAAGTATTACGAATATAGTAGTAATATCAGTCATAAATGAAGGCAACCTTGATTGTGTGAAAACAATGGACAGTAGTACAAGTGCATGTAAGCAATTATTCACTCAACATTGGCATTCAGATACAATAGTATGACATGAATACTAGTGATAAATTATAACAGTTGTAGTAATCACCATTACTTATGCATTAACACCCAACCTTTATGTGTGTATTTAGTGTGTATTGCAGTATGTATTAGTTATCAGCATCCAAACAAGCATAAGTACACATCAAGATATTAACCATTATTGTTTATGTGTAGTTTGTGTGTAAAAAAAACAAAGCAGACTGATCTTTTTCTTGTCACCGTGGGAGTACAGTAGTGAAGGGTGAGGAGGGTTGCCACTATAAAGGGCAACCCTAAGATATGGGGCTGGTTGTAACAGAGGAACAACAACAAGGGTACAGACCCAAGGGTAGTAATGATCGTTGTTTAGGAGAGGCCCACGGGCTGCCTTTAGGGAAGACCCTGTTGACCACCAAAACCAACTAGGTGGACAACGATGTACCATGCACATGTTGGATGTGCCTTGAAGATAAGAATGAAGTATTTAATGATTATATCAAGCGAGGCATCTCTTCTTCTCTTCTTCTCTCTATGAAATTTCCGCACCCTTGCAAGGGATTTTGTAAGGATATGTCAGCACGAAGTTGTAGTTTTTTGTAACTTAATTGCTTAAGACTTGGTCATTAGGGAAGTCCTTTCATTGAGTGTTTTTTTACTTGGATATTAAAATTTCTTTTTAGAGATTTTAATTATTTGAGTTTTTCACTCAAAATTACCTCCAAACTGGTGAAAGGTGTTCTAGTGATAGAGTCCATGGGGTGATTGGGTCCTAGGAATGTTCTATATTACCATGCTAGACATTATCTGGAGTCTTGTGGAATTTCATTGAGTTTTGCATAGGTTTTTTTAATCTTTGGTCATTAAAAATTGTCACTCATGACAATTTGTTGTAATGTAAAAGAGGGTTACTTGGTCCTTTTTAATGTTGTATAGGGGTATGGGTACTCAAGACAAATGGCATGAGACCCCCTACACCCTTGGGCCAAGTTTGAAGTCATTCATATAAGTATTACTATGGTTTTGGTCACTTTTGCCTAGGTCAGTCATGGAAATCAAGAAATTGGGCATTTAATTAGAGAGCCAAATTTTGGAAAAGTGACTATAGTCACTTGGGCTGGCCAAGTTAAGGTTTTAATGTTTATATTATGTTCTTAAGACAAATTTAAGACCCAAAGGGGGCCCCCCAAGCAAGCATATAACAAGTTTTGAGTTGCCGAATCTAGGGGGGTGCCCCCTTCTCTCTTTGATTGGTTGGGTGAGCTAAAGTCAATGGAAAGGGCCCCACTATGGTGGTTTCTTTCCCATTTGACATAACAATAAGGTTGGAAGCATTAAATTGGGGGTTTCTCTCCCCATATTTGAGATCTCAAACCTTGGTTTTGCCCTCCTTGAGCAAATTCGCCCCCTTCTCTTGGGCCCCCCTCTCTCCCTTGTGACACTTGTCTAGCATGCAAAGAGCCTCTCTCTTTCATTTTTTCTATTTAAGGAGGCTTCCCCTCTTCATTTAGGTTACAAAAAAAACACACTCACACCCACTCTCTTGCTCATGCTCTCATTCTTTCCCTTGCTCTTGCTTGGGCCATTGTAATTTTCAGCCATTTGGCTTTGGTAATCAAAATCTTTGGAAGAATCTTGTGTCCATTGTTCTTATTGATGATTTGCTTCCATGCTTAAGGAGCTACACAAGTTTGGTTGGCCAAGGAAGCATACTAATTTGCTTTGGTAAGATTTATGGTATTTGTATTCCATAAATTTTGTGAGTTTTCATTCTTGTAGCAAAAGAAGTTCATATATTTTTTAGTTTGAAGTTTATGATTTCTTTGCTCATCATTTGATTCTCACCTTCTAATAGTTGTGTAGTGAAAATCTTACAAGTTGCAGGTTGTTTGGATTGAAGAGTGGGATTCCTAGGTTGGATGCCCCATTGCTTCACTTCTTGAAGAACAAATGACCATTTTTCTCTTTCTTTACATACAAATTTCTGCATTTTAGTTTTAGTTTGTGGAGTGTTTCAAATCTGGTTTTAACCCTTTTATACTCAAGTTCTTTCAAAATTATTCATTTGACAACTTTGTATAAATTTTGTATATATATTGCACTAACATATTAACTTCCCCAAAGTGATTTTGGGCACATTTTATCATTTTCTGTTTGCTGGTTTTTAGCAGGTTAGTGATAAAACAAGGAAAAACTCTGTCAAATTTCAGCCATATAAGAGTTTTAAGGCCACCCCAAAGGAAGAGCTTCAAGGACATCTCAAGAAAGGGAAAAAACACGGTTTTTCTCACTCCTTTTACCTCTTTCGTTATGCTGAAATTTCAGCCTTTGTAACAAGTCCAAGAGGGTCTCTTGGACTTGATTTCTTGCTTTGCATTTTCAGATTAATCAAGTCTCATTTATTTGCCATCCATTGCTAGCAATAGAAGTTGGGCTTGCCCACCTTTGCATAAACAATTGTTGATTGGCGCGGGTTTTAGATTAGTTAGAGTTTCATTTTGTTTTTATTTTATTATTTATTTTTTGTTCGCACCTTGTAAGTGATTTGGCTTTGCCATCCTTGCAATATCGCGTTGGCTAGCATTTTATTTCAAGTATCTACTTATTTCTTTTTTTGCCCGCACCTCACAAGCGAAGTGGCTTTGCCCATCCATGTGAAATCGCGTTGGCTAGCATTTTTATTTAAAGTATTTGCTTATTTCATTTTGCCCGCACCTCACAATTGAGTAGGCTCTGCCTCCGTTGTGATATCATGCTTGGCTTGTTTTTTTTTTTTTTTTTTTTCAAGGATAAAATTTACCACAAGCCTCGTTTTTGCCCCGTATCCTCTTCCCCCGCCGGTTCGACCGATCTAGGGTGACGATAAAGGGCAAAGATTTGTGTTGGCTAGTTTAATAGGCACCCAGATAAGTATCTTCATTAGAAAGGAGAAAAAGAGGCTTGACCTGTGGAGCTAGTGGGGTAGAGGCCGTAGGGGGCTTCGTGGCACTTTGTGTCCTCCAGTTGAGCACCCAACAAGTTTCGAGTTTGACCCGTGGAGCTAGGTGGGAACCTTGTGTTCCCATGTTGAGCACCTGACATTCTGTCTTTAATCGAAGGAGATAGTCTCTTGGGGTAGATATCTAGAATAGTTCATTTCTTTGCAACAAACATCTTAATTCCCTAAGACAAAGAGAGACATAAAATTTACTAAAACTTACAGGACCACTTGCATAACATTGTTACAATCATTTACATTTCCCTACTTTGTAATCACTTTATTTTAACTTACTCATTTATTGGAAGTCATCATGTTCTTGTATATTTGTTAAGGTAAATGAGTTGATGCTTCAGAAAAATTATTTGAAGTTGATTATTGTGATTCCATAACCCGAGTAGAGACGACATTGGTCATTTTGATTATTTGATTGTTTCTCTCTTTCATACATTACTGGTTGATTGTTAAAGGGTTTGCTTGACATTGAAATATTTGCATCACTGCACGCTGATTGTCATTTTTTGTAATTTACAACTCCCAGAAAACATTCTTCAAAAAAGGAATTTAGTAAGTAGGGACTACCCCCCTTGGCCTTTAGAAGTTGTGGTCTAAACGGAGGAGTTTAGAATTGAGATGACAGTGGGTTCTCAACTCATAAGTTGCCCTTGGAAACACACATAGCGGTTGGGAGACTTACCTGTGTCCAAGTGTGTTTTAGGCGGCAACAAACCCGAAATTGGGAAAGGAGAGTGTAAAGGAAACTAGGTTAGAAAGGAGCAGTAGGTTGTTAGGAGGGCAACGAGTAGAGTGTTAGGCCTAGGGCTAGTCTAAAACAAACCCGAGGTCTTAGGGGGTGAGGATTTGAGGGAGGAAGGAAGAAGGGTAGGTTTAGGGTAAAATTAGGACTGTTTTAGGACATTTTGGGGCAAATTTTGAGATTTTTGGAATTTTTGTATTTTTAGGGTACCCTATAATTCCTCCTTTGGGTTTTTAGGGCTCTAGGGGCTAGGCTAAATTTTTGGGGAAGGATGTCGAAATTTTAGGGGGGCCAAAAAATGAAATTTTATTTTTATTTTTTATTTTTAGGGTTTTCAACATAAAATTGCAGACCTAAATTTATCCTAAAACTAATCCTAAACTAACCCTAGAACTAGGCCTTTTTAGAAGAGAAAAGGCATGAAAACCAAGGGAAACCCTACCCTAGCAAAAGCCCCACCCAACCTAGGGCTTCTAGGGATGATGGCTAACTTAGTGAGGAAGGGTTTCTAGGACAAGCAACTAGCCTAGAAAAACTAAGGAGAAACCCTAGGGCACCCTCAAAAGGAGACGTGCCTCAACTTGCTAAGGTGACAAGAAAGAAGGTAATGGCCTATCCTAAGGAAACGTGCAGCTCTAGGGCTACCACTAAGACTTGAACATGTACATTCACCAACATCCAAACAAAAAGGTAAGAAGCTTGACCTCTTTGTGCTCGTGTTCGTCCAACAAATCAAAGCATCGCCAAAAGTAGAGATTCACCAAAGAATTACCAGAAAATAGCTTGCATTAACCAGAAAAATTCCTCAAGAGGAGCGCATCCATCCAAAGAAACCCTAACAGGGGTAAAACAAGTGCATAGTGTATTATCCCTTAAGCTTTGTTTTAAAATGAAAGTGATGAGATCTATTTATATGATCTCACACTCACTTTTTACAAAATATCTAGGCCTAAATAAGTCAATTTGAAATTATAAAATGTCAACTCAAAATTAAAAGAAAATAATAATTATAATAAATTATAGCCTAAGGTAGGCTTAAGGTAGGCTACCTGGGGTATTTGTATCTCCAAGTGCCAAAACACGTTCAAATAAGCTAATCTTTCTGAACGAAAGGCTGGAGTGAGCTGGAGGGAGGGCGTTATACCCCATCTAACCCCTAGAATGTTGTAAAATCCCTCAACGCCCTCCTCAAAGCATGAAAAGGCCTGGCACAGAGGGTGGCTTTCCTCTGAGGAAATAAGGCCAGGGAGAGCAAAGACCCACTGACTGAAGGGCCAGGAGTGTGTCCAAAGTGGCTGTGAATGAAGACGAGTGTCTTGTATCTAAAGCAGAGGCCACCAGAGCGCACAAACAGGATATGAAACCATGAGACCCAGTGTTCAACCCTTAGGGGTCCCGGACACCAACCTTGAGGATAAAAACCCCTTTAAAGGGCACTCAACAGTGCCATTAAGCCATAGTACCCCTAAAGGAGGACCAAAGGGCCCGACCATGACCACCATTGCTTAATAACTGTAATATCCCAAATCCCGATATTTTCTATTTCTAAACAATTATGCTGATACAACTGGGCATGCAAACTGCCATGCAAAAATCCCTATTTTATAGGAAAAATTAGGGTTAGGGTTTGTGAGATAGAATGAACACTTACCACTGATAAGCCGGTCTGAACTACTCCAGAGAAAGTCTGCCAGTACTGCAAGCTGGATCTGAGAGGATCTGGCTCCTCTGCTTCAGGTGAATTCCCCTAGCAGCAAGACGCCCAAGTAGGAAAGTGTGACGCCCTCAAGGAAGGAGGTGTCCGATCGGACTGAGAATTTGCAGGACTGATAGCGGTTCAGTGTCGGAGAGAATGCCCGGAGCATGCGAAGGTTCTGAGATCTCTAGGTAGGGTAGCGAATCACTTCAGAGAGGCAGCTACTCACCCCTTGGAACCCCGAAACGGCTGATAACTGCTTCGGATGAGCACTGATGGATCTGAAACTCACTGGGTACCGGAGTATGAAGCTGATGATGAGAATGGTGCCTGAGTTTCGGAAGGAAACTGAGATCTAAAGGCCTAGCAGCTAATTAGGGCTTTCTGGCTGAAAACCTCCTCTTATGGCTGCACACGTGTCCCTGCAACGATCTACACCATATACTAGATAACTGATGAATGAATGAAGAACATGAAGAACAAGTGGTGAACCTGTATGGCTTACCCGGAATAAGACTAGGACAGATGTTTCACTGCCGAAATCCTGTTAGCTGAAGACTCCGTCTCCAACCCCAATTGCTGTGCTGCACGCTGTGCTGCTATCCAAGAGCTCCCAAAATAATCATAATCAAAAGTGAAGTCTCCTTTTGCTTTATCCTCTATTTATAAAGTTCAACTGCGCAAAACCTAATCTTTGACCTAATTAGGTCACTTTATCTTCTAATTTGCCGTTGACTTGCATGCATGCGGATGGAGACTTAAAGAGTGCATGCATTATTAAATAATGCTAGGATGGCATGCACGAAGGTGGCCTTTGGCCCCGGTGGCCCTTCTCGACCAAATGATGACGCCCTAGATCTTCTATGGATGGCATCAGTTCTTAGCTGATTCCCTAGCTGTCAGTAACTGCTCGAACCCACAGGAATCACATAGGTTAGCGGTTTTGGGGCCTTAAGGCCTAATTGGAAGAGGACATTACAATAACACTCTTCCTGGTCGAAAAATCGGCCTTCTCTCCCTGGGGTACACCTGAAGGTGCACTAGGTACAAGGTGCAACGTAACACAGAGCATGGGAAAAGTGGGTCTCTGGGTAGAGGAAGTACTCTGAGCTTGAAAACGAGCCCATCCACGGCAATAACAGTCTCCAGATCACACTTTTATTACATTTTGAATTTTTCCATTTAAATCATTAAAAAATGGCTTTAAATTGCAAAAAAAATTATTTTCTCGGAATTGAACAAAAACTCAAGGGGACCTAAAACATGTCCATACGACTCAATATCGATGCCTAGCATGTCTATATACATTGACATGTGAACTTTAATAACCTCCCAGGGTTTAACCACTAAGACAAAAATTCCAGCTTTGGAGGAGCGATGAAAAACTCAAAAAATTATACATTGCTTATTCAACATTGCATAATCAACAAGGGAAAAAACACCTTGGAATGATCAGATTGATGTCCAAGTCCTTTACAAAAAGTTTTCCATGCTAGCACATTTATTACAAAAATCCTTGAAGGGTATGGACATGCATTTATTAAAAAAGAGGCCAAAAAATGGCCTTAATGAACCGTGGAACCTTCTGAGCACTGACAATGAACAACTGGATTGTTCATGACTTCGACGACTCACCGGATATCCACTAAGTGCAAAATTAGTGGATAACAATGTGACCCTAGTTTCCGAATGAAAATACACGAGACTCCAGTCCATTCATCCTCTCTATTCCCTAAAACACACAAAATTGTTTTGTTGGAATTATCTCTTCATTTTAGCTTGCAATTCATTGCCTACAATTTTAGCAATTCTATTCTAGGGAAGCCCTCCTTGTGCTAGAGGAGAACTGGTCTAAAGTGTGGGGAGGGCTTGTGAGATGACATTGGCAATCCCTCTTTTAGTTTCTCCAAGGTCTCACTTGAGTGTAATGAATAATATATCTATATATCTATATATCTATATATGCATTAATAAATATTAATAATATTGATAAATTAATTAAATGAAAAGGTAAATGAAGAGGCACCTTATGAAAGGTCGTGTCTCATCACCAAGGAAACCCTTGCATGGATATTTATACAAGCATCATTTCTCGTGTAAATCATCATTCATATTCATATTTACTCTTGTATAATTATCCAACATGGAACTACTTCCTATTGGACTATTTAATTGAGATAACTTCCGGGAATATCCGGATATGGATGTTACATTGGTATTAGAGCGATCCGCTCCTTGGCCATTATTTACACCTTGTGTAATTTGGTTTTTAACCATTATCCTAGGGTTTCCCTAAAATTGTGGTCTTTGAACAAGAAGGAAGATAGAAGAAAGAAGAAGGAAAAAAACAACAAGGTTTATAAAAACCACACGTGGTTTTATAAACAAGTCATAGAACAAAAAATGTAAAATGAAGAAGGAGAAGAAGAAGAAAAGGGAGAAAAGAGAACAACCCATTGTATTATGAAACCACACTTGTTCTTTTTTAAAACCTTTACATTAATAAAAACGGTTTTATGATAAAGGAAAAATAATCAAATTATAGAGTGAAGGATCAATTGTATTTTTAGATTGACAAAGATTAAAGTGCCTTACAAGTCTATTTAAGAAAATATATTAAAAGGGTGATATTTTTTTCTTATAAAAGTTAATCCCCAAGATTTGAACTTGGGTGGGGAGGGTAACATTCCTTCTTCCCAACCACCCAATCTACACACAATCTACAAAGAAGTTCTAAGAAGAAAAGAAGTCACAATTAAAAAGAAGAATTCCTTCCAAGGGGACTACATTAGGGGTTATTATGCCCTTCGTTCTACCTCTTATCAAAGGAGTCAAAGACAAATTATTGGCAAAAGAGCCAATTCAAAGGAGGACCATTTACTGTCGAAAAAGTTGAAGACCAAATTGTCGATGAAGTAGCATAATCAAGGAGAATCTAACATTTTCATAAGAATACAAGTCTATTCGTAATCATGGCTTATGGTTCATATATTCAGATAAAAAAATTAGAAGATGAATTAGTTTGTTGTCAAAATGAAAATATAAGATTACAAACGATAATCATCTTACAAAATCTTCAAAAGGAGTTTAAAGACGAGATATTCGGACCAAGAAAAACAAATGGAAGATTTGTTCGCGCAGATTGAGGAATTAAAGCATCTCAATCAAAAATCACAAAACCCAAGGTATAAAGAAGGAAGTTGGAAAAATAAGAACTGGCATGTTTGAACGTGCTCCTGAACGACAAGGATGAAGAAATTGCAAAAGTCTAGAGAAAGTTGGAAAGTCAAGAATTCGAGATATGTCGACATAAGCAACAGATGAAAGAACTCCAATAGAAATATGACGACATTAGAAGGGCACTCAAATTGGAAATTACAAAAAGCAATAATAAATTAACAAGCAAGACTGAAGAAGTATTTTGACTAAAGAATCATAACAAGACATTAGTTACAAAGATCAAGAAGTTAAAAAGTATTTGGAAGTCAGAACAAGTTAATGAAGACTTCGAAGGAAAAATTATAGAGAAGCAAGAAGAAAATCATCGCTTGAGAAATTGTAATCAAGAACCAGAAGAGCGAATCAAAGAGTTAAAAGAGGACAAAAACTCATAAGTAGAAAGGTTTGAAAAGATTTCGAGTAATAACATTCTATTAGAGAACAAATTAGAGCAACTCCAGAAGGAAGCTTCTAGACTCTCAGGCAAACAAATTCAAGTTAAGGAACAAGAAGCCACTCCAGTAAAAAAACAAACAACAAAAACTCCTTATCGACACCCAAATCATAAAAATAATTTTGACCAACGACAAGGTCAAAATGAACATAAACGGAGGAGTTATGATTTTAGAAGAGAAAGAACACAAAATGAACAAGCTAAATAGAAAACGAGAAATTCCATCCAACAAAGTGATCAACAAACAACTCCAATGAAGATAGATCTTAGATGGACAACTTCACAAACGATGCTTCATTTTTTCTTGGGAATTCGTAACTCATATCATTTCGTTTCGTCGTGTGTTGCAGTTACTAACACAAAGATCGAGAAGATGTCATTACAGACAAGAAATCAGGCGTAAGCCTTGTCTTCAATAAAACTCTTTGAGGACAGAGCTTCCCTTAAGGGGAAGGCAATGCAATGAACAATATATATATATATATATATATGCATTAATAAATATTAATAATATTGATAAATTAATTAAATAATTAGATGAAAAGGTAAATGAAGAGGTACCTTATGAAAGGCGGTGTCTCATCACTAAGGCAACCCTTGCATGGGTATTTATACAAGCATCATTTCTCGTGTATATTATCATTCATATTCATATTTACTCTTATATAATTATCAAACATGGAACTATTTCCTATTGGACTATTCAATTGAGATAGCTTTTGAGAATATCCGGATACGGATATTACATTGGGCTTTAGGACATTATCTCAAGAGGTGGGTTTGATAGGTACCACTCCACATAAAATGACCCTTATTTGACCATCGAAATAGCTTTAGCATGACATAATCATTCTAAGCAAGGCATTCCTTCTTTATCTTCTCTCTTCGCCTCCTGTCATGCCTCAATCTTCCTCCAAGGTAGGGTGTTTGTTCCTCAACTCTTTGTCTTGTCACATGTCATGCTTTGAATAATCATTCTAAGCAAGGCATTCCTTCTTTATCTTCTCTCTTCACCTCCTGTCATGCCTCAATCTTCCTCCAAGGTAGGGTGTTTGTTCCTCAACTCTTTGTCTTGTCACCTGTCATGCTTTGAACCTCCTGTAATGTAAGGCGTTCTTTTTTCTGGTTGTCTATAGTCCTCATCTCACCGTAAATGATTCCTTGGACACTTCTTTAGGTAGGGTGTTCATCCTCTTGGGTTTGCTTGCTTGATCAAATCCTCAATTTACGTGGTTTGGGGTCCTGGGTGCAACCAAGGAGTACTACTCCTCATCAATGATGCAACAAAAGATAGTGAAGCAATGTAACCATCCATCAAATTGATGTCAAGTGCTCCCCAATGAAACTTCATGACGAAGTGTCTCTGGAAGAGTATCCATCAATACATCTCAAGTCTCTTCTTGCAACTCGTGACTGCCACTGAACTCTAAGAATTTGCTGTGCCAGTGAAGGAAGGAAAGGCTCATGAAATGCAAAATGAAACATGAATTTTCAAGGAGTAACATATGCCATAAAAATCAGATATGAAAAAACTTATCAGTGTATGACTTAGGGCTTGATGTTCTATTTTAGAAGGCTGGAGTTTGCTGCAATATATAAAAAATTATGTATGATGCTGTCCCAAACATATTGCAGCCCTGAAATTACATGCTGTCATTGATATTTTGTACATATATAGGGTACAACTTGAAGATGTCCATGGCTGTACATTTCTGAATGTGTAATGAGATCATAATGTTCCCTGTGTTACAAGAAATCTGACCCTTTGATGTAGGGCGTTCCTCTTTGGGGCTGTGTTTGGTCCTTACCTCACCTGAAATCATGCCTTGGACACTTCTTGAGGTAGGGTGTTCATTTTCTAGGGTTTGCTTGCTTGTTGACCTCCATCTATGTGCTCTAGGGTCCTCTGAAACATCCTCCAACAAGTCAACTATATATTCCTTCACACCATGGATGATGAATGTGCTAAACAAAGACGAAACAAAGTGCTTAACTGCCACTAAGCTCCAAGGGTCTTCTGTTGTGCTTGGTGAGAGAGGAAAGGTCCATGAAATGTGAAATGAACCATGCATTTCAGGGGTAACATTGAGCTCCGGTGCAAGAGAACTCTAGAATCTTTGTTGTACTTGCAAGATGAATCAAAGAGATGGTTGTTTGTGATGGGATGGATAAAAAGCTTCACTTCCCCACCACATAATACAAAATGTCTTCAATCCCAAAACATTACAAAAACTTGAGAATGTTCGTCTAACCGTGCATTCTCTACAAATAAAGACATGAGCCCAAAATGCCGAAGGGAGCATAAATGAATTCTATTGCTCATAAACATCAAGCTTATTCTTCTGTTTGGCAATAAATCAAAACAATGCTTTGTCAAGCATGCTGCTAGAATGGGTTGGAATCTGTGTCACTGTATGGCTGAAAACTAAAGTGAGCTCCTGAAGATAAAAGAAAAAGCCAAGATTTACACCAATGTTGTTGTGTGTTGCTACATGCTTTCCCTATTCAATTTGAATAGGGCCCATATAACCATCACCTCTAACATATGAATAGGGATTTCCATCATCAAGCCACGAATCACCTCTATGCACTACCATATGCCTCTTCAAACACTAATATACATGCTCCAACAATTGTCTTCCTTTCTTGGCATGAATATGAACTATTGTACCGTCAAGTATACAAGGCGACTCCAAGACATACCTACAAAATATTTATTATCCTTACTTGCAGCATGTTACCTTCCAAACTAGCATGTGTGAGTAAAGTCTAAAGATGCACACTAGCCCAAGGGGAACCGAGGGAAACAAGCCAATGCCACCACACATATCCCTCACACTTTAGGTTGGCTCTTCCCTAGCTCAACGAGGAGTCTTCCCTAAAGTTATGGTTTACTAGGGCAAAGACAGCGAGGAGAAAGGTAATTGCAAAAGGATTGCCCTAGCAAATGTTTGTAGAGTATAGAGATATACAATAAGATGATGTGAGGATAAGAGAGCCCACTCCAACGGTCCAATGCCAATCCAACTTAGGACAAACGGAGTCAATAGGTTGCTAACTTAAAGGGCCTTGCTTCAAAGGTCATCCAAGAAATGAGAGAACTCTAGGAAACCCTAGCCTCGATGGATGTATTGGAGGGTTCATCTTGCAATCACAAGTGGGAGGACCAACCCCTCCTTTACTTCTTTCTTGAGTGAAAACCTACACTAGAAGGTGTAAGAATTGCACTAGTCGAACGAAAGACCATGTAAAGAAAAATCTTCTATGCAAGAACTTCAATTGAATCCAAAATAAAACCTTAGTCAAGATCCAATCCGGTCGGATAATCGTATTCCTTCAATGGCTCAAGAAGAAATAACATGGACAATGCTATCAAATACGATCTCCAATATCTAAGCAAAATTGCAAGATATAATGCCACACATTGACAAGAGAGAAACCCTTAGACAAATTTACTCCAAGAAGGATATGTCAATTAGGCTTAAGAGAGAGAAAGCTCCAAAATTCCAACCATGACTTCAAACGAGGAAGTAGCTCTCTTTATACAAGAGGAGCTAAACTTCCCTTACAATAAAATATGATCAAATCCCCTAGATCTATAGCCTAGGGTGGAGTAAAATAAAACAAAAATCCACTAACTTCTAACAAACTCCTAACAAATTACATCAAGAGGGGTGGTCATTGCCACTTGTACAATACAAGAGATTCATAACAATGCTATCAGACTTGGAACCAACAATGAGGAAAAAGAGCAAAGAATTTGAATTAGATTGGGAAAAATCGGCTAGTACAAAAATTAAATATACACACATATTTTGAATTTAAAAAGCATTTTTCGTAGATATTCAAAAATCCATGTCCATATACTGCAAAATAACAATAGATGTCCAAAATATATCAATATATGCCCAAAATATATCAATTCTATTTGAATTCGGATTTTGTAATGAAATTTGACATTAGATTCATTAAAATTAATATTATTAAAATATAAAATATATTTTATTGCACCAAAGAGGTGCATTCTACAGCCCGGTATGGGAGAGATGTGAAACTCCTTCCGTGCTCATCCTAGAGTTGACACGTGTCATTTATGAAAAATAATAAAATATTTTTAAAAATAAGATGTCGGCTTAAATTAAATTTAAATTATTTAGAATTGCATATATATAAAACAATATAAATTAGATAAATTAAAACCATAAACATTGGATTACACATTTCTTCAACATTTCCACTCTAAAAAAGGGTTTACACCTTGAGATATTTGATCCCTCTTGGTGCTTGGTAGATCCCCTTTTAGATGGATCTATGCTGTTATATATTAACACACATAATTATATTATATATAAAAAAACTATATTTAATATATTTTACATATAATGAAAACAACTAATATTTAATATATATAATAAATAATAATCAGTAAAATTTATAACTAATTTATAACATAACATAATAGTATAAAACCTAATTTCTACCATAATAATAGAACCTAATTTATACCATGGATGCGGGTGTCTTATCATGTCGTTTAACGCGTGTAAACATGAGCTCAAAGCTCCTTCCTGGCCACCACTTAGACAACGCTTGGGCCGCTTTCCATGCTCATTAAATCGCTCGGATTACGAAGACTATGGTTTTAATGCTCCTGTCCTTTCACGCTTTGAACAGGGTGGGTGGTGGTATGCCGACAATTATGCCTCCTTGCAACGATTTTACAACTCCTCCATAGGATTATTGTCATGTCCCCACATTTTGACCACCAGAACTGTGGACCATGCTAAACACCTAGGGGGACTAAGTGGCATTAATTAATTAGCCTAGGGAAATTTTGCTAAGCAATTATTATTAAGGCATGTACTTGGTTTCTATTAATTATCATTATTAATCATTGTGCAAATTAATTTTGTGGAAATAAGCTTGCCATGCCAGGAGGGTGCAATGGGCAAGCCAACTTGCCAAGGATGAGATTTAGAAAGTGATAAGAGACTAACAAAAGCAAGTAGTCAGAGGAAGAAGGAAAGTGCCAAAAGCAAAAGAAAAACAGTCATCAGAGAAGCAGGCAACAATTGACTAAGGAGGGCATGGTTTCCTTTTGGAGACTCAGTCTCAAAAGAAGGAAAGACGAAAAAGCTATCATAGGGAAAAGCAGGAAACAATTGACTAAGGAGGGCGCATTTTCCTTTTTGGATGCTCAACACAAAAGCAGGAAAGGCAGAAAAAGCTGTCATAGACAAAAGCAACAACTTTGGGCCTAAGGAGGGCACCGTTTCCAAGTTAGATGAATTACATGGACAAGGAAACAACTCATTTGGTCCCTACTTGCCAATTACTCAAGGAGGGCGCGTATGTGGCTAGGGTTAGGGTTTTTATGTGGATGACTTACTCTCACAGGTCACCTACCTGCTCAACAAGTCACCCAGGGATCTATTTAAAGGAAACTTGAGCTCCTTTACTAAGTTTGGATAATGTATGTTGTGATATTGATTGAAGCTAAGCTTCATTATTGAGTGTTGTGCTTCAGTATATTGGGAGATGTGCCCCAAGTCCTCTCTTCCTCTTCCCCATTCTTCTTCTCCCATTCTACTTTCATTACAGGTGATGGTGAACTCATGATCAACATCCTAATTTCAGATCAGACATCTACAGCAGCTCAACCACCCATTGAAGATGAGCTCTAGTGAAGCCCAACTTCACATATGCTGCCATTCCCAGTTTGATGAGAGATTTGGGCTTCCTATCCTCAATTTTGATTCCTATCTGTGGAGAGACCAGTCCTCCAATCTTCTTTCTGTTATGTTCAGCCCCAAATGTAATCTTATCACTTTTGTAATATAGTAAGCTTTCATGTTCTAGGAAGCTCCTCTATTCATTTTCCATGATTGCGCCTTATTTTCCCACTAGATGGGGTTTTTATCAGTTTATATGTATGAAGATTGAAGTAATGCTATGGAAAGGAGTTATGAATGATTTGATATGTAAAATAATGTCATATTAGTTTCCCTTACATTTCATTAGCAGGTCTGCTTTCTTTCTGATACGAAATTTACTAAATCTTGTGCACCCTAGCTAGTTGTCTAGTTAAATTTGACTAGTCTCGCCATTTTTGTAATTCTGATAGTTCTGTGCATCGGAATGCAATTTCGGAAGTTGCTGTATGTTCTTAACTGAGCCCTCTGTCCATACAAACCTTCATACTGAGATTTCGTTGGATCTGTACCCTGTTTGAGAAGCTATCTTTGTGCAGGGTCTCCCGAAGCCAAAATTGCCAATTTTTCCCAATTTGTCCCAAACAACCCCAAACCTTTCCGGAACTGTTCCTAACTGTCTGAAACCTTATTGGCTACCTTCTAAATGTCTGATGGCACATAGCATAAAAAGTATGGCACATGCATGAGTGGGGAAGGTTCTAGTGAAATATGCTCAGTATGGCACATACCAAGAGCACTTTTTGCAAATTTGTGCATAATGGTTTGGATTCACATGGTTGCACACGACTATATATATAATTTTTCAAAATTTAAGAAGTTTTTTGTATTTTGGTGGACCGGTTTTATGATCCGGTTTTTTTCCCGGTTTTGGTCCGGTTTTCAGGGTTGACCGGTTCGACCACCGGTTTGGTTTTTGTAACCTTGGTTCAGAGTGCCTGGGTGAGTTTGAAAGGGGAGAATAACTACTGTTTACTTCATTACCATCAATGCTACTGTCATGGCTTGCACCAAAAGTATCATCAGACCAGGAACTAATACCAAAATGATCAAACTGGAGGTTAACAGGTTCTTCCTTTCCATTCTGCAAAAGCCCATACATGGGATTCCCAATACAACTATTACTCTCATAGTCCGAAACTGGCTTCCCATTACTATCTTAGTATCTACTATGTCGACCGTCCATGCCTTTGCAATAGATACATCAATATCAACGAGTGCCATGAGCCGCTGGAAGGAGCTTCATCTCCGAGTAAGCTTAAGCATATTCTTTTAGCTAAGTGAATTTGCCAAAGACATTATGACACTCTTCATCTACTATCTTGACTGTATTTGTGACTGCATTGAGGGTCTGTAGCTGTCAGTGGTCCTTTTCTCATCACAGCCGTAAGACTTTTTTACATGGTTTTGAATGTTTGCATTTCCTGAACCAGGGATCATAACTGCTGAGGTGGACTGAGGGACTACTCAAATGAACTTGTCCACTGTAAAGAATGACCATCCTGATCTGCATGTATCCCTTGAGACTAAAACTATCCATATTGAGTTGATCGGAGAGTCGGAGACACTTCCATTTGGATGCAACTATGGTGGAGGAATATGTCTCATTGTCTAATGTGCCATCTGGACTTGACAGTGAGCCAAATAAATTAGTGGCAGCTTGCTGAGCTAAGGGTGATTGTAAGCTTTGCAAGGACTGCCCAGACTTTGTCATGGAAATGGCTGGGTTAATTGCTTCATTTCTTTCCTCAACCATTGGTCCTCAACCTTTGAGAGTCTTTGAAATTTATGTAGCTCAGGGCATCATCAAATTGTAATAAAAAATGATGTCCCCCTCCTCTTCAAGAGTGTGATCAAAATCACATGTGGACACCCACACAAAATGGGGGGTAACACTGTCCTCTATCAAAAGTCCACATCACATGCCATAAAAAATCAGATCTGAAAAGACACGTCAGCTCATGATTTAGGGCTTGATGGCCTCTTTTAAAAGGCTGAAAATTTCTGCAATACATCAAAATTTGTGAGTTGCTGTCCCATACATATTGCAGTCCCAAAATTACATCCTCTTCTGATTTTCCGTACATAAATCGGGTACAAGTTGAATTTATCCACGGCTGGAAATATTTTGCATGTCTAATGTGATCATAATGTTCCTTTTGCTGCAAGAAATCTTCCCCGCTAATGAGGACACATGGATGCTGATCAACAATAGAAAGTGCATTACATACTTCAACATTTTTTGGCTGTCCAAGATCAAAGGAAATGGGATCTACAATGTCCTCTTCATGCTCCATGAGGTGGCTCTCAAGGTTAACTGGAAAATGAAGGCGCAACTTTTTGTCTTCACCCGTCAAGCTCTCACCATCCATGTCATAGATGGGATCTCTATGAAAAAACCAACAATCCATACCCCATCAACATCTTCCAATCACAAAAAGAGTGCTCACATCATCATCCTTTTGGCTGCCATGTTCTTCATCACATGAACCAGCTAAAGCACCTATGATTTCTTCATCTTCCAATTGTTTTTATACGAGATCTATCCCTTTTCTTCAACAATTTTCATCACGCCCATAGGTTTGAGAAGGAAAAACACCATAACTTATGAAACCCTCGTCCTCCTTTGTATCGATGATGGTGGTTTTTGGAATATCCTCATGCAAGTGTACATCCACAAGGTGTTTTGTTCTAAACAAAATGGGATGCATAGTCTTTAATGAAATTTTCTCCATCAAGATCTTCGCGAGGTGCTGGAACAGGGTCTTCAAGAAATTCATCACACTTCGCCTCACCATGATCTAAAACTTCATGCACAAGTGGCTCATCAACAAGCTCTTCAACCTTTACTTATTCATATCTAAGATCCCAGTGCCTACAAAATGCTTTGATTAAACCTCCAGTTGGAGATATTTCCTTTCCACCAAGCCTTTCAAACCATATTTACATAGAATCTTTCATGTTAGATACAAGCATTCTCATGATGACAACTTCAAGGCCCGAAAGCATTTTTATAAAGGATGTAATATGTAGTGTAGATGAATCAGTGTATCCATGGAATTTGTGATGTGATCGTCTTAATATGACATTGGGAGCTCATTTAGAAATCTTGGGAGACTTGAGAAATCAAATGGAGCATGCCACTCAACTTCCCAATGGGGCAATGCCATGCTTTTTCACTTCCAAATCTTTAGAATAAATAGCTGATATGAACACTTGAAAACATATTACAATCATACAATCTTTCAATATCAGTGGAGTTGCTAGGTGAGTCTTCAAATGCCTTCAAATCTGTTGTATGTTCTCGCCTTTACAAATAGAAAGTCACTTCAAAATCTTTTGGATCAAGGCTTTGTTCCTTTATGGAGTCACTAGATCAGATCAAGATCTTCAAAGAAATGTCCTCATCAAATCACTGTAACCAATCTGCTGAATCTCAGGAATTTGACTCTCCCTGGCAATGACGCCAATTTGTTTCCTTCTAGACCTGCACTCGAATATATTCAAGTCCATGAATGAAGTGCAATCCTAGAGGCACTTAGGAATGTTGTCCACTGTCACCATAACAACTCTTCCTCTCACTTTAGGCTAGTTACTTTCTGGCACAAAGGGGAAAACCTAGCAAAAGGTTTGTGAATTACTTTAGAAATAAATGGATGGTGGACTGCCAAGACCCATGTCTATCCAATTGGGTGATGGAGTCAAGATCAAAGAGAAAGAGGGTCTGAATGCATTGGAGAAGACATAATTAAGCCATTCACCGATGTGCCATAACTAGTCCAAAAAAGAGTTTCACATTATGTGAGAATAAGTGAGAGCCCTTGATGTGCCATTACTAGTCCAAGAAAGAGTTTCACATTATGTGAGAGCCCTTGTATAACACAACAGTAAATTACAGCCAAGAATAATGTGCAACCATTACAAAGAAAGAACAACCATAACATGAGACTCAAGATGAAGTATACAAAGTAGGACAACCTCCTTATTTAAAGATGCATCATTCTTAAAATCTAATTTTACGGCAAGATTAAGAGAACCACAACATGTCACACTTAATCTTATTCCTTATTTAGGCCAACACTAAAAAATAGAAGGAACAACCTTAACCGGAAAATTTAAGCAGGGAATTTCATTCAATAATTCATAGTTTCATCATTATGGAGTGTTTACAATCTCTACCATAATCTCTTCTTATGTGACAAACTTGTTCTTCTCCAAAGATTATTTCAGCAGCAAAAACCATGGAAACCCTTGCAAAAACCCTATTCATCTAGAAAAGAGTAATGGAAAAACCTCACATTGAACTTGTCCCTTCACTTCTCCTCCCAAAAGATTTTCAACTAAGCTTGGAGGGGAACTCCCACACTTCCAACCATGCCTTCACCAAATGAATCCTCCTCTATTTATATCTTTCAAATGAAACCCCAATTCATAAAATGGTATTTCTTTTTAGAAGGATGTAGAATAAATGTAGTGCTCCCTGTTGTCTTTTGAGTGAGTAAAATGGGTCCATATTACCACTTTTCATCATGCCCATAGATTTGAGAAGGAAATCCACCACCCCCCTCCTCCCGCCACCCAAACAAGGCTTAAATCCCCCCAGAGATCTGTTTCACCCATGACTTCTTAGTCAAAGGGTTCTTTTTAGAGTGTTGTAAGCAAGTATAGTCCACTGTAAATTCACCTCACCTATATTGGGGAGGGGCTTGCTTACCACACTAGGATATTAAGAAGCATCTTCTAGAAACAAAGCAGTAGCGTGATTTTAGAGGTTGTTGGACAAGATCAGTCAACAAATGAAGAGTTGATGACAACTAGAGTAGAGTGGCACTTGCATGGAATCCTAAGTATCAGGCCAAGTTGAAGCATATCAGCATACAACACAACCATATCAAAGGTTGCATTTGGTTGAAGGACTTTGACATAGGAAAATGGTTGCAATGTCTTGATGAAAGGTATGACAATTGGCAAGTTACATCGGTGGTGTCGATGTGAGATGGGAGTGCAAGAGTCGTTAAAGCTTAAATTTATTGATGAAGCTTGCGATGATGACCTCTTTGAGAGGTGTAGAATAAGTAGGAGCCATTTTTGGCACACATGTTTTTTTCTTGTTTTGGTATGATAAACTCTCTTTTTTTTAATGCATAGGGAGCAATGAACCCCAACCCCAACTTTGCATTATTGCAAATTGCAATACTGCCCAAATTGTTGAGGCTATCAAACTGGGCCAACTCATACCCATGAGACTCCATGCTTATCAGGATGATGCCCAATTTCAACCACTATACTGCAATCAAATGAAATGTTTATGTCAGCAACTTCATTATTAGAAAATTTGGTCATTTGTCAAGTGGGAAATTGTTGAAGCTGATGGCTTGCAGTAGTGGAAAATCACTAACTTCTAGGGCCAACAAGGAGTCGATTTTCAACATTAATGCTGATCTGCACTGATGTTAGCATGGACTTGCATCATAGATGTTGACAAGAATGCAAGTCAACAAGATGGTTAATGATCAACGGTTGGAGTAGGAGGTAGACACGATGAAACATCTCGATTAGTCGGTCAATTTGTTAGTCATTAGTGATATGCTGTCATCAGTTGGTTGTTCCCTTATAACCAACAAATCTAGTATGTAAGGTGTGTAACAAACCAGTGTATAAGTAGATGGCGGAAGAATCCCAGTATGTTAGGGTGGTGATTGTATTGGGTTCTGTATTTAGTATTGATTATAGGGTAAATGCATTGATGCAATCCTTTGTGCTGTATTGGGTTCTGTATTGGGTTGGTGACATGCTGTCATCAGTTGGTTGTTCCCTTATAACCAACAAATCTACTATTTAAGGTGTGCAACAAACCAGTGTATAAGTAGATGGCGGAAGAATCCCAGTATGTTAGGGAGGTGATTGTATTGGGTTCTGTATTTACTATTGATTATAGGGTAAATGCATTGATTCAATCCTTTGTGCTGATAATGCCAAGAATATCAAAATGTTTACTCCTATACTAGAAATCTCTATGACATCTCATTGATTGAATATGTATGCATAACATAAGTTAGTTGTTTCGTTACTCGTATGCTTGTGATGATAATTGTGCTATGCACATGTATGTTTTTGGCATGTTAGTTTGAGATACAGTAGTTTTGTATTGGTGGTAATTTTGCTTTAACATTGGTGACCATCCTTTGATGGTTGTGAAGATCTTTTGGGTCTTGTGATACCGTAAGGCATGATTTACTAGTTTGTAAAGATTTGGGCATTTGCCAGTTTTTGGTAATTTCTGCTTAAGATATGCTCTAGTTATGTCCAAACTACTTTATATGAAATTTTAACAAAATATTTTATTATTATGTATTGTAGGATGGATTGGCTTTTTCTGGCTTGTATGGCAAGGTATTAAGAAAAGCTTGGATGTCACTAGGAGCTCATTCCTGATGACTGCCTCTGCTCTTTCTTCAATATCTACAAATGGATCTCTTTCAAAAATTAACATTAAAAAGAACTACTAGAAAGTATAAAGTACAATATGACAAATCTAGTAGTTAATATGTACATGGCAAGAGAGATTGTTGGAGTTCTTTTATAATATCTAGGATTTGTTATGCTTCGTCATCTTAAGTTTATGAAGCACAAAATATTGTATACTATTCAACAGGGTGACTTTGTTTCTGTATATGTCTTTCAGCAGACACTACCGTGCTACTAAAACTTGTGAATAAGGCTTCGGGTTTCTCTTTTGTAAATGCACAAGCACCATCTTGTTCATGATTAGCCAGATTTTGTTGAGAATAGCAAACTTATATTGCATGATAAAGACATTTTGTAGTACCTAGAGCTGCTCTATTTTCATATGGAGATTGTAAAAGCAATAAATTTTTTTCTTGCCTTGTGTTGTTTTAGAACGCTATACACTAAAAGTTGTAGAGTAATCATGCATGCAAAATTACTTTGTTAGGTGATAAACGTGCTCGGTTGATTGACCTATAGAAGTTTGTGTCAAGTTAGAATGTTGATGATAAAACAATCAGGAACTTTCAGGTGATGCATGCAAAATTACTTTGTTAGGCAATAACGTGCTCGGTTGATTGACCTATAGAAGTTTGTGTCAAGCTAAGTCACAAGATTCGGCGAATTTGAACCTTTAGGTTCGAATTTTGACGAATCTCAAGCTGGTTCGAATCTGAAGACGAATTTAATCAAAAAATTAAAAAAAAATCGGGGTTGGTTTTTTCACCTAAACCTTAGTCCTAACACGCTACGGTCTACTTACCCTAGTCTCGAATCCCAACCTGTGTGCAAAGTTTTTCCTCTCTGCTTGTTGTTGCTTAGCAAAGAAACCCTCATGCTAGGTATTAGAGCTCACGACTCCATGAGTTTCCATCTCAATGTTCATGAATCACTTCTACTGCTCAATCATCAGCCCATTGTTTGAGTTACAAACTAGAATCCACAAGTGCAATTGCAGTCATAGACCCGTGATTCTGTTGTGCCACCATTGAAGAGTGAAGTTAATCGCAATTGAGATTAAATTTATCTCAACAATTGAGCTGAAAGTTTAAACAAACCATGAGTTGTGCATTTCCAGTTCCACAAATAAATTGTTTATATAAATTTTTATTAGTTTGTACTATATTTCAGTTAATATATATAATATATATATTCGAATCTAAAGACGAATCTCAAACGAACCTCATAGAGAAATTCGAATTCGAATCGAATCAAATGGTCATCAAACTCGAATTTGAATTCGAACCATGTGACTTAGGTGTCAAGTTAGAATGTTGATGATAAAACAATCAGGAACTTTAAGGTGGAAAAAAAAGGAAGAAATATTTTCCATCGTAAAATGTAAGTCGCAGACTGCACAGTGCACACACATATTACATAGTTTCTTTCCATTGATAAACGTGAATATTATTCTCCACGTATTACATAGTTTCTTTCCATTGATAAACGTGAATATTATTCTCCTTTGGAATCAAGATTTGTTAGTAATCCATGCAAATAAATTAACATGTCCCTGGTTCAGTGAAAACGGATCATGAGTAATTAATATGTGATGACACAAATACATCAAATTTTTTACGTCTTTTAATTTATGGTAGGAATGTATACAGCCTAAAGCCAATGTTAAGATATCGTAGCAGCATTATATTTAGTTCTAGAATCTTTTTAATAAAATACCATACTTTCAAAAAAGCCTTACATGCTGAAGACACTACAGCCAGAGCCCTAGATGGTTCTATTGCAACTAGAAATGTAAGCTACTAATTCAAACAACGTATCACATCCTGAAGTTCCAACACAAGTAAAATGTTGAGCCTTAATTCTAAGTATTCTATGAAACCAGAGGAGGTTATTCTTACTTTATGGAACAACTACACAATTCAAAGTACAAAAATTGGTTCAAAATTTCAGGGCCTAGCTAAAACCCACCGGGAGAATGCCATATTTCTATAAAGGGCATAAAAAAATATCAGATTTCTACGAAGGGCATAAAAATATATCGTTTAAATATCGGATTTCTATAAAGGGTATAAAAAAATATCTTTTAAATAATGAAGGGAAATATTCATACATAAAGCAAATTATCCAGCAAATTTATACTAAGCAACAATGGCCACAAAAAAAAAGTTTGATAAAAGCCCACTCAAATCTGGCTTCACCAAATCATATTAATATTGTTAATAACAAATGCAGAAACAAACTACATAAATTTGTAAATCAAAATTATATTCTAATTGCAATAACAACCCTAAACGCTTAAGAACAACCCAAGAAATTGTAGAGTTATGCTCACAAAGCAAACTCAAAACGTGACCTTTACCTTTTTTTCAGATGAAAAAAGCCTGTCCTTGATATTCTTATTAAGAATCAAAGGGTAGAGTTAACACTCACCCATTAAGAGTTACATTACATGTAGAATCAGTCAGCAAGGTACACATCCTGACGAGGCCGGGGGGAATGGCTACAAAAGAAAGTGTATCCCATCAGATATCAGCCTCATCATAGTGGGGATCTCAAACAAACAATCCAATCTATCGTGAACCAATAGGATCTGAGCTGCGATTCAAAAGCATCCACTCATAATACATCAATCAATTACCAAAGTAATTATAATCTCCTCGAAACCCGCTCAAAAGCGCTGAAATGTATCATAACTGACCAATTGGTCATCAAAAAATTCGTAGAAACAACCTTTACCTGGGGCAAGCTTGAGTGCTGATTTTGAAAGACTGTCAGCAATCCGGTTGTGTTCACGATAGATGTGACTGAGGGTGAGACCCGGAAAGCTTAATATAAGCTTTTTTGTATCCCTGCACCAGTGGAGAAGTTCTGGTGGGGTGAGAGCAGAAAGACCCTTCGCCCAATTAATGATGACTTTAGAGTCACCATGAATGTGGGATAACGGGACACCCATCATTTGGGAGGTGAACAAAAGGGCCCATAGACCCAAAAGTTCTGCTTTTGTGTTGGATCCATATCCGACCCCTAGCTCGCAATCCAAATGGTGATTTTTGCTGAAGAACACACTGTATCCAATACCTGCAGCAAATGTGGTGGAAGCTCCGTCAAAGAACCCGCAGGGGAAGATCATACTGGGATGACTTTCATGCTGTCTGACAGTTTTGGATTTCCTGTGATTCATAACAGGCCTGGAAAGAGGCAATTGCATAGCATGTAAGATCTGGTGAAATACACTACTGACAGTCATATTATTCCCCTCGAAAATGACCTTGTTCCGAGCTTTTCACACAGCCCAAATAGTGTGATGTGGAAGGAAAACGTGACCTTTACCTTAAACGCTTAAGAATAACCCAAGAAATTGTAGAGTTATGCTCACAAAGCAAACTCAAAAAGTGACCTTTATGATGTTTGGCAAAAAGTCAGCTGACATAGACCTTATGCTAACAAAACATGAATAGACAAGCAACCCTCAAATGAAAACCATAGACAAGCAACCAAATGAAAACCAATGATGGTTAGACAAACTTCAGCAAATTATGAAACACCACTATAAACTGGAAAAAACTGCCTTCATAGTGTTTCATTTAGCCCCAATACATGTATGAATGTAACATACCCATTACCCTCACTATACGGTTGGGGTATGGGGTGTAATTTTTTTCTTTTAAACTCTAAACAAGACAAGATGTCATTCTGTCATTCTTGATTAAGTTAATATGGAGTGCAATTTTTTTTTAATTCTCTAAACAAGACAAGATATCATTCTGTCATTCTTGATTAAGTTAAGACTCCATAGTTCTTGATAAATACAATACCTTTTATATTCAAGCAACAAGGCAGTAAGCATTAGTCTTAGAAATCATTGAAGTTGGTTTAATATCGCATACAAGAGTTGTATTAAATTTGCAAGGTCTGTGCATAAATAACCTTTCTTCATATTCGGTTAATTACGATTGAAGAGTCTATTCTAAATAAGACATCAACTATGTCTCTAATGCAACAATGTTAAAATATGTTTTATATATTTTGGAAAAATAAATATGTTGTTAATGGTTAAATATCAACCACATGAAAAACAATATTGATGACTATACAACTCTTTGCCAACTCTATGTGTAAAGTATATCAAACTATAACATTTATATGTTGTCCCATTATTTATCTTTCAATGAAAAATTATTAAGATATGATGAACTTGGAACTTTTAACAATCACATTGAGACAATGATAAACACTGCTACAGTATAATGATAAATTCTTCTACAATCCTAGCTTGTTACTTTATCTTTAATACATCATTTTAAATATGTAATAGTCAGTTGCACATCTAACAATTATCGGAGCAACTAATATCCTTTGTTATGATCTGAATCTCTTACATCTTTTCTCATTCACACAGGGTTGTCTCATGTATTCTTGAAGTTTAACAAAGTTTCAATATAACAATTTATTCATATATTCAACTTTGCAAGCTTGGGATATTGGTTAAACAATATTTCCATAGTGACACATTTTAAAAATACGTGACCACATTCTGCATATAAATGACAAACTTTTTACTAATTGAAAGTATATATATATCATCAATATTAACAATGAACGTCTTTTAACTAACTTAGCATGTATGAATAATAGTATCACCATGAAACTTGAGAACATTTACACAATTCAAAACATAATTCATCAACAATACAATCGATAAAGAATACTTATCTTAAATCAATTATCCGAGGCGACTGAATGTATGACGACAATGTTCCACCCAACTGTAGGCACTCTGTCCAGCCTATACTCTTTCAGCTAAGAGGCCACCTCAAAGCTATGCAGGGTATCACCAAGCAGGAAAGATATTTAAACGCTTCACAAGTTTTCTTATTACAACTTGAATGCTAAGCCACGACTACAACTAAAACAATTTTCATGGCTAAAAAACAGTAAGCTTGTTTTCACAAATATTAGGCTTCAATCTTTGAACTTTAGGGTTTGATTCTCAATTGAAATGCAAGGTTTAATTATTATCACTTTCATCCAACAACACATAGGCTTATTTCAAGACTTAAGGTCAAGCTTCTAAACTTTAGAACTTGACTCCCCATAACAACCATAGAGTTTAGTCATATGATGTCAAACTCAACTCTCAACTATCAAAATTAGAGTTTTACTTTCTAACTCTATTCACCATCATTACAATAATAATCAAATATTGCGCAAAATATTAAATTTTGTATAGAGAGGTCACCTTTCTCATTGCTAGAATAACCAATATTAGTTGAAATATCGATTCTTTATAAAAAGATCTTTCCTAATAACAAAATGTAACCCTTTTTCTCTCGGTTTGATTCTGACTAACCAAGAAAATATTTGTAATGATGTCTTTGTGATAACAAATGAAAATCTCTAGATACAGTTGTGTTGAAGGGTTGTTTCCCAATTCATCAACTAAGATTAATATTTATAATTGAATTTAAATATAACTAAATTCAAACATGCTTTACTCGAAAACAACTTGAAATACATGAAAAGGAGAAAGGTTTATGGATTCAACTCTTTTTAGGAGAGGTTGCTTACTTGTCAAAATAGTTTTAAACAAAGGATTCTTTATGGAGTTGAACTCTCTCCACAATATAGGTCGTATAGCTTCGCATCATTGTTTTAAACCAAGATTCATTTATGGAGTTGAACTCTCTCCCCAGTAGAGGTCATATTATTTCACATAATTGTTTTAAACAAAGATTCATTACTAAAGTGCACCCATTAGTTTGGGTATCGACTCTCTAGGTCAATTCTCCCTTAATACATAGAGAAAGATATATAAATAAATATAGTGAGGATATGTGGGGCAACACCCACTTCCTCAAAGTAGAGATTATACAATAAATATAGTAGACAATGGACGTCTATAAGGATGTTGTACCCTCTTCAACAGAGAGTGCAGAGAATATATTTAAAAATAGTAACAATGTCCAGTTGCATCTTCCTTGAGAGATCCCTCATTCCAATTCAGAATGCAACAAATAAATCAGATATCAATTTAGTTTGACAGAAGCAAACCCTGTGGAAGGAGATCACTTTCTTCGCTTGATAGGGAATCACATCTCCCCTTTTATCAATAGTGAATAACTGTAATGAGGTTGTGGGTTTGGCTTCTCTTTTTGCAGAAGTCGTTTCCCTTCTACAAATCGTTGGGGCTTGACCTCCTCAAAGGAGGTCGACCCTTTCATAAACACAACAAGATAGACAAGGAGTTTCCAATTTGGTTTTCTCTTATTGCATTTGTAATCAACTACATTCCCCTCAAAACTAATACATAGTTGTTCTTAACTTGTGTAGTGGATGCCCTAACCGCCACTTTTGTCAACTAATAAATGAAGTATTTTTTTTACATTGGACGATTCCATCAATATATGAAATCTGATCATTACATTCTTTATACTAGTGGTGGTTCCTCTTTTAATACACGTATATATATTATATATAAAGGCTAATTTTCATTTAAATAAACAAGTGTGTATTATACTTTTAGCCATTTTTTATAATCCTTCAGAAAACCTAGATGTAACAAGTACCTCTAAATCTTGATTTCCAATTAATTTATACATAATTATAATAGATATTTCAAGAATATGATAATTCGCTTTATCATCTAAACCACAAAAATTAGTCTTCTCTTTTTCATCTATATTCTTTTTATGAATATATGTAACTACAATTCATATACAACTTTGCATTTAATACATTATCATCCGCATGAAAATAACTATAAGATGAACATAAGTTTATAATACTTGTGTATTATATAATGATGTTTCATTTAAGTACATTTTTCTCTATAATATATATCAATATATTATGGAATAATATTCCAATCAAGAGCCACGTGGTGGCAATGTCCTCGACATTGCCACATGCAGTTGCACTTTAATTTTGACAATAAACTAGAAATTTTGTTGTAGTGAGGATTTATTTTCAACTAATCAGTTCTCTTGATTTTGTCAACATTTATTTTTCTCTATTCTTGTTAAATTAAATTATTTTATTAATATACATAATTACTAATAAAATTGTCAACATGTCTAAATTATCATTACTATAAAAATAAAAACAATGAAATATAGTTTCACCATAACCAAACATAATGATAAATTGAATATATATGAAATGTAATATATTATATTAGAGCTTTATTGTATTGTTCAAAATATGTAAGATGAAATTTCCATATATTTTATTTTTCTTCAAATCTTTAAGAACATCTATAATAATGATTTTTTTTATAAATAAAAAATAAAAAATAAAAAATTTGTTATTAAATATTTTATCATAAAAGGAAACATCTATTATAATGATTTTTTTAAATTAAAAATATAAAATTTGATTAAATGTATTATAAGGATAAAGTTAAAGATATTAAAGAATACTAAGTTGAAATCTTGAAACATCTATTATAATGATTTTTTTAATTAAAAAATATAAAATTTGTTATTAAATGTATTACAATGGTAAAGTTAAAGATATTAAAGAATACTAAGTTGAAATCTTGAAATCTGCCCTTTTACAACAATTAATCAACTTTTTAACCTATTTTTTGTTTTTTTGTTTTATATTTATGTTATCAAATTTTTATAAATTTAAAAAAAAATTGAAATTGAAAAAATTGAAATTAATAAATTATTAATCAGTTTCTTTTAACATTTTTTTTATAATAATAAAATATTTATATTATAGAATTTAAAAAATTTTAAAATTAAAAATTAAAAAATTCTTAGAAAAATTGAAATTAAAAAAAAAAAAATTTGAAATTGAGTAAATTGATTTAAAGACATATTAAAAATTAGATTTATTAAATTTATGAAAACAAATTAATGTAAAAGTTTAAATAATGTAAATAGTGTAATCTAAAAATTTAAATAATGTAAATAGTAACACTAGTCAGTAGAATAATCACAGCACTGCATGAGAATCCTCCATATTCCAACATCAA
The DNA here is from genome assembly GCA_001517045.1 of Pseudotsuga menziesii. Classification (NCBI taxonomy): domain Eukaryota; kingdom Viridiplantae; phylum Streptophyta; class Pinopsida; order Pinales; family Pinaceae; genus Pseudotsuga; species Pseudotsuga menziesii. The sequence continues at coordinate 171,391 of LPNX010083104.1, forward strand.
TTTAGAAACATTTTCACAAGCATGACATGAGGCATAGCTACTTAGGATTTATTGTAAATCATAAGAATGCTGACCCATGAGACATAGAACACATGGTCACTCAAACAATTACAAGACTGATTAACTTTTATCGATTAAGAAACTAGAAAGGCACAACTTTTTAATCTGATTTCAATTACATATGTTGGGTGGATAGAATAGATAATTAGTTATTACATAATCATAAGTCATATGAAACTTGTCTAGTGTTATCCAACAAACCTATATTGTTGAACTACATAAACACTTGAATCAAAAGTAAAACATAAAAACTAACCACGAAGTCCACTCCATAATCACCATAGTGCCATGATGAATCTGCTTTGATTACAACAAAAGATGTATGCCCAACACGAACTGCAGGTTCAGTAGCAAGAAACACAGGCCTACTGGGTCCCATTTCTCTAATTTTTTTTTTCAACAATCTCACATATACAACTCGTTATATATCTCTTATGTTCAATCTGAAAGCGAAACACTGCATATGAAAACAAAAGACACAAAATCAGAAGAAGAACACACTAATATTTTCCAAGACAAAAAGGAACAAAATTAAAACCACTTTCCACTCAGCTTCTGGATAAAGTGTAAAATAAAAATGCAATTATATAAGGAATCCCGATATCAGAAATGAAAGGGAATTGAAAAAAAATGCTCATTAACTCCACATATGATATGGAGGACATGCCCTATCCAACCAGTAATTCACCCAACATACGGAGAAAGTTGGGATTGATTTGAACCTCGAACAAAAATATGTTATGGACATAACAAAGACAAAAAATTGACAGAAATTGAAATGTAAAATCCAGAGTAAAAAATAGCAGTTAACCTTAACCTAGAAAATGGGCCCTAAAACCACTAAGCATTCAACTTTAATCTCGAATCCCCATCAAATTCAACAATTGATCATCCATTGAAACGTCTGCAAATTACAGAGTGTATTGCCGAACAACGAAACGCTAGGAAACTCCTAAAACTAAAATCCTATAACTATAGAAGGAAGAAAAGTTTCGTCGGGGAAATTGAATAATATTATTCTCGGCATAATTTGGTGGAGAAGGTGCACCATCGGTCAATATTGGGAATCCAATGGCCAAAACCAAAGACTTGTAAAGGCCACCAAAACCATGGACACAGAAATTAAATGCCTTTAGTGTTATGATGTTCACCCTGTTGTTGTCATATAAATATGCTTTACAAAATGGAATAAATCTATTTTTTATAGCAAGATAAGCACCTACTTAAATGAAATACACAAGCCTTGATTTTTAACTATATATAAGGAAGATACAAATACCCAAGAATTTTCAGAAATTTTCTAACATATATCAATATTTTTTACATATTCCCATAAATGAAAATATTATTATCAAAAAAAATATTATAAACATATTTCCATAAATGAAAATTTTATTATCAAGAAAATATCATAAATACTCTTTATCATTTTCATAATCATAAATACTCCTAAGCATTTGTTCGTTATAATGAAAAAAATATGGGTAAAATCCGGTTTCCAATTTCAATCCTGTTTGGGATTAAAATCATTAAATTTATTCCGAATTAAAATCATTATAAGGAACGCTATGAAACTGCTTAAGAGTAGTTCATTTATGGAAATATATAAAAATATTGACATAATTAGAAAATTCCTGGGTATTTGTATCTTCCCTTCCTATATAGTTAAAAGCAACGGCTTATGTATTTTTTTAAGTTGGTGCTTCTGTTATAAAAATTTAGATTTATTCAATTTTTTTAAACATTAGATTTATTCCATTTTATCCAGTTTTTAATTTTAATGGTTTGGGAACAGCGTGAGTGGGCCTAATGGTTAAGAGCATGTGTTTCCTCTTAGAAGGTCACGGGTTCAAATCCAGAGGGGTAGTGTATGTACACCTCTGTAGACTTTAGTAGTTAAATCCCTGTGCAGAGGGGGTCGCTTGTCCCACAAACAAAGGGGTTTGACCTTAAAAATAGATTATTATTATTATTATTATAATAATGGATTCCTATTTTAATGGTTTAAATCGGGTTTAAAATATCTGGAATCTCCATTCACCCAAAAAAAAAATGGGTAAAATCCCACAAGATTCATGCTATGGAAACTGCATATACAACACAGCACAAGAAAGAGAAAAATGCCATCTTTCTGCTCACCAGGAAAAGGCTGACAGTGGGAACCCTCGCCACACTCTGCAAACCAGCAACAAAACCCTTGCCACACTGCAAAACAGTAATGACATTTAGAAAACAAACAGAGAAACCCAAAAAAAACAACCACACCCACATAAATGAGAAAAATAAAATTGACCTTCTCAGCTTCAATTTCAACTTGAATCCCAGGCCTCCAAATACAAGGACTGCTTCCAGGTCTCCAGCAAAAACGAGAAGGCGTTCGAGAATTCCCTCGTCCACCAAAAGAAAGCAAACAAAGCGCACTACACCTCCACAGACCTCGATCCCGCGATCAAGCTCCCTGGACACATGTTAAACAAGCGAGAACACCCTCACTGACAACTCTTCCAGACACTAGAATTGACTTCCAATCGAGACACAGCTTCATCGAGGGCAAACAATATTCATTATGCAGCATAGCAATACATGCTGTGGCGGCTGCAGTGTGGACCATTGTATCTCAAACAGATTGAGATCCAACAGCTCACACTGCAGCAGCCACAGCATTTATTGCTCTGCTGCATGTAAAATATTTTTTGCCTTCATCGAGAATGCAATGAAACCCAAAAAAATAGATGCACGAATAAAGATGAAGATTTAATACCATTTTAACTCACAATACTACTTCATAAAAGCTCCATCAACTCCCAGTACTACCGCTCCTTTAACAATTAATCCACTGAACTAGTCTCCACCCATTTCTAGCCAATACTGGTTCATAAAACGCTCGTTAACTCCCGCTGCTGGCGGCCGACCACAACACTACACTATTACACCTCAAAATAATTTCACTTGATTATCCATGTACATTTGCATATTCTTGTAATTTATACACTCTTAGTTGATTATTATAACGCCTTGTTTAAGTAAAATGTAAATACAATATTGCTGGCTTAGCTCTATGCATTGTGCAGAAGCAATTTGATTGTGAAAACAGATTAGATTTAAGCAGAAGTACCAAAAGCTTTTTAAACGTAGAAAGTGAAAACTCTTATTGGTCTTATAACCCATAATTTTCTGGTTTGAACAGTTCATATATGTAGAGACTAGACTTAGGTTTGAGTAATATATGCATTCAAATCCTTCAAAAGCTGAATTCACAGTTACGGGAAAAAAATTAACACATGGATTCTACCAATTACCGTTATATGCATGAATTCAAAGTCACAAACTTAATTTGAATTTCAAAGAAGTGAAATGATGCAGAACTTTTGTCATGCATGCCTTCAAAGTCACTGACTTAATTTGAATTTCATAGGGGTATACCAGGTGAAAGTAATTAAAATTTCATATATCAAAAGGTTTTGTCTTGATTTGCACAACCAATTTAAAACATTAAATGCCTTGAACTATGAAGCCAGTGTTGATAATGTGAGGGATCTTCATCACGAGGGAGATTAAAAATCCCACAAACCCCACGCTTTTGTATATATTCCTCGGTCACTATTCTGTTACAAAACTTTTCTTCTCTCAAAATGAATAACGCTAAAGCTTCTACTTCTCTCCCAAGTTATATCTCATGATTTGATTCTTATTCCCGGATATGTACCAAAGTAGTCCAACCCTTGACTTTATTTCACGTACAACCCTGCAATGAACGACCAATATGGGGCCTTAGTGTTGAAATATTGTAACTTCGAAGAATATTCTATATGTATCTTTTGTGGTCCCCGATGGTCCTACTGGGAGAACCACTTGTATTATCTTGTACCTCGATGCTTCTAATCAGAAGAACCAATAAGAGTCATGAGGTTGTCCCCTCTATTTGTAAAGGTGGGTCATTAGCACCCTAGTGTGGTTACTCGAGCCTACATGATTAACTCGAGCCTACATGTCGGATGAGTTAATTCAAGTGAACGGATGAATATAAATATATGTGTGGTGCTCCTCATTTGAGACACACACACTCTCACTTGTGTAGCGCATTAGTGGAGAAGAGAAGTAGCTGGAGAAGGAGGAGGACCAGACTTTGATCTCCTTGTTGGTTTTATATTTTATCTTTTAGGGCATCTATATTGAGGAAGCTTTTGCTAGGTTTTTCCTAGGATAAATATTTGTGTTCTCCTTTTGTATGGTTGTGCTTGTCTATCTTTCAGTGATCTTGTTTATATGCTTTTGTTATGAAATCGAAATGAAATATTAATGATCTAGCTTAGCATATGAAAATTTAACATGGTATCAGAGTCACCCTGAATGTGCAGCTAAAGAATCTAGGGATTCTTATTTTTGAGTCTCTATCCATGATCGGTCAACAAAAGAAGGCTAGACTGACTCTCCACTGAAGGTCACGTCTTTCTGTCGAAGTGGAATTTAATTCCGAGCATTTTTAGTTTTGGTGCGAAAAATTAGGGCTTTCTACAGAAGAAGAATTTTTGAGTGAGCCCAGCATAGGATTGTTCTCCTCATCAAAATTGAATTTTAGAGACCTAGATTAATAAATTTGGTTGGGTGAAACTCCGGGAAAGTCAAACCCTAGTTTGACCCTGATCTAGAAAAACCCTAAATACTAAAACTACTAAGTTTTGGTACATTCGTTATATCTTGAGATTAACGAAGGCTCAGGAATTGAAAATTGTAGAGGCCAAAGATAAAATCCTGATTTACACCGTGTCCAAAATTCAGCCTCATATTCGCTATATTCTAGGAGATATGATCCCTCCAAGTTAGGGTTCCAGCCTCTTCCAGAATTCATCCCTAAACAAGACACCTGGGGAGAATTGCTGTAGCGTGGGCTACAGATGTCCAAATGGAATTCCTGAAGATGTTCCAGAAACAGCACGGACTGTACTTTCTGTGGTCCGAATTTTGAACCTGAAGATGAACCAGTGACATGTGGCATGCCGTAAAACTTCACTGTTCTGAACAGTCCTGTAATAGGTCACCTTGGGCAAATGATCATAAATCCAAATTGGTGAAACCAATTATGATGAAACCTATGGTGTTGGATCAGGGACATGCGAGGTTACCTCAGTAAGAAATTTTAGACACATAGGAGCATTGATTTCGGAGATATCATAGAAACAGTAACAGGAATTTCTGCAGAAGAAATTGAAAAACTAGGGCTTCCTGTTCCGGGAGCTTCCCTCCACTGTTTTCAGAAAAGGAGTACATTAGACAGCTCCATTTGAAGAGATCTATCTTTCTATCCAATCAAATCTAAAAGATTCGAAGTTTTGAAAATTAGGGTTTCTCTGACAAACCCTAGATCAGCCAGCTCCGGAAGCAGGATGGACACCTCAAATCGGTAAGATCTAATATTTTGCTATTTGAATTTGAGGTTCTCATTTAAAAGTGATCTATCACATCAACTTGATGATAAGCTTGGTGAAGTTGAAAACTTCCAAGCATGGAAGTATTTGATCTCTCTGAAGAAAATGAATTGAACACCTACATGAGTAGAGAGGTTCCAGTTCTAGAGGGAGATGAGCCTCAAAACTTTACACAAGAAGAACTTGATCAAGGCCAAGAAGATCATTGTTGATTCAATCACGGATCAACTTGTACCACAAGTGTCTTCGCTAAAGACACCGAAGATGTTTGATTCCTTGATCAAGCTATTTGAAGATAAGAACATAATTCAGAAGATGGATTTGAGAAAACAGTTGAAGAATGTGAAGATCCAGAATGCATAACATCTTGAAGCGGTAGAAGAAGAAGCAGAGAATGGCCTCCCATGATCATGGGATTCATTCATGTGAGGAATGTGTGCCAAAAGGAAGTGATTACTTTCAGTTGACTCTTGGAAGAAGAAGAAGCTCACCTCATAAGAAGAGAAGAAGAAAGATGGGAGCAAATTGAAGATCAAGCTCTCACCATTCAAAGAAGATCCCTCAAGCGATGAGGAATATGAAGAACTCAATTTTTGATGAACCTCTTATCCATCTTATCATTTGGATAAGAAATGATGATTTCATGGATGAAGAAGATGATGAAGCAGAATGATCAAGAAGGAGTCTACCCACGAAACAAACAAAAGATAAGTCTTCAATTGTCATTCAATGATATTGTTTTGTTATGCATTTGATTATTGTAGAGCCCCAACTGGGTCTCTTTTAACTTCTATTTACAGTCATAAAATTTACTTTATATATATAGTTTGAAAATCTCTAATTCTGTTTTATCTACTTCTAACAATTTATTGTTAACTGTGCAGGTAGCAAAGATAATCACAGCATACAAACTTTTAAAATTTAATTAACAGAATTTGCCATAATAATGCTGGAAAATACCTGTAGGTAGCTAGTAGGTCCACCTTTGTTGCTTCCCTTGTTTGCCGTTTTTCCTTGCTTTTCCCTGCAGCCAAAAGTCCTTCCCAAGTTCTGAAACTCAACCAGTCCAAACCAGTCTTGCCACCCTGCCAACTGCCGAGGTCTCGCCGACCACCCAGCTCCAAAAGTACCCCTTTGGACCCCCGAGCTCAAACTGAGTACAAGCCATAAGCTGTTGTAACCCCTAAAAAAAAAACAATCTCCAACAAAACCCCTTCTTTGCAGCTCTCTTCTCCCAAAACTTCTCAGAAAAAAACTAAGGTAAGGATGATCCCCTTCTCCTCCCTCCTTTCTCCCTCTTATCCCCATGTTTGCCGACCTTCTCCCCATTACTACCCCTATCTTCATCATAAATTTTATCCACCCCCTTCCATCTACCATGTAAGTCCTCGAGCCCTCAACTTGGACTTGGATTAATTTAAATAATTTAAGTTGACTTGGACTAATTTAAATATTAAATTAATATTCCAAGGTGTTAGTTGGGGTCACTTCCCAACCGTAACTTCCAATTCAATTAAATTTAATCCTTTTTATTTAATATAATAATTTTAAACACATCCTTACTCTTTTTTCAATATTTGACCATTTAATTAATAAATAATAAATGTTATATAGATTATATAGTTTAAACTTGCACACTTCACCAATTTAATTTAATTAATAGTAATTGTCAATTGATTAATTACACTTACCTAATAATTTAATTAATGATTTCTAATATTTATAATATGTAAATTCCCTTTAATTGTAAATTCACTAATTCAATTTATCAATTATGAACAATAATCATTTCAATGTAAATCATAACATTATCAATGGGTAATCATATTAATTAAATAAAATTCACTATGATTTAATCGACTCATATACATATTTCCATTCTAATTACACCTTAGTTTGTAATTAGCTAATTAACAATCAATCAAGCATTCTAATCAATTGCATTAGTCACTACCTAGTTTAACCATTGCTTTGTTTATTATTCAACCATAATTAATTATTAATGGACAATAATTAACCATTAATCAACATTATTAACCCTAATCATCATTATTAACTTTAATCGACATCATTTATATTGATAAATAATAGTTAATTACTAATGACAGTAATTAATATTAAGCGACACTAATTGACATTATTACTCAACAACATTTCATGTAATTCATAATATGTAGGCGAGTTATGTAAGCGTAGCTACTGCTTACATTCCTCACGTAAGTACACTAAAAGTAATAATTCACATACATCAATCATAATCAAGGAACTTATTATTTACCGACACATGTTTTAGCATAGTTTACAAGGTATGATCCATTAGCTTACTGAAATCCATGTTACGACAATTCATACATCACTGATTTACGACACATACTAACCAAGGGTTTTACACACCTACAGTTAGATCTTGTTTTCACCCCTACTTCACGCTACATCTATCTACCTTCATCATTACTAACTTCGACATCCTATCCTGTCCTCTGCTGGACTACCCTGGAATGTCAAGTCATGACCGGCTCCAGCGAGAACCCGTAAGCGGAAGTGTCGACCACATCGACCAAGCTTCCCTAGCAGGCAACCACCAGTCATCATCACACACCTTGGGGAGTTCGCCGTAGCACAACCCTCCCATGACTCTGGGTTTTGGGGATAAACGGTGGGTAAAGCCTCCACCCCCCTAATGGAACAAGGGACTATGTCTACTTGACATAACAACAGCGTTGCACTTGTACTCGGTCTGTCATCGTATAACCGATC
>LPNX010083104.1:181073-226226 GCA_001517045.1 Pseudotsuga menziesii
AACCAAACATTTTTTTTGCTGTGAACACCTTAAGTCACTATCTTGTTCAACCAAGATGGGTTCACCTAGTAGCTTCAAAACATGTGATGAGATATCTGAAAGGGACTATAGACCTTGGTCTATACTATGATGGCAGCCATGACTATAGATTGTATGGCTATACAGATGCAGATTGGGTTGGAAGTATCTCAGACAGGAAAAGCACATCAGGTAGATGCTTTTGTTTGGGGTCTGCTATGAGTTCATGGTTTAGCAGGAAACAGTCCAGTGTTTCTCTTAGAACAACAAAAGTAGAATACATAGCATATTGCTCTGCTAAGTTGTGAAGCCATATGGCTTCGGAAACTGATATCAAGTCTCCTTGACCTGAAGATGAATACTACATTGATTCTATGTGATAACGAGAGTTGTGATAACAGAGAACCCTGTGTTCCATCGTAACACATAGAAGTCTGATATTTCTACATACAAGATAAAGATGCAGATGATGATGTTTCAGTATTCCCATACTGAAGATATAGATGATGCTTTCAGTATTCACATACTGAAGATGTAGATGATGATGGTTTAGATGGTGATGTGCTGACGAAGCCTCTGTCCCGAGTAAAGTTCGAACACCTTCGAGACAAGCTTGGTGTGGTTTGGAAAGACCTTTCTTGAAAGGGGGAGTAGTGATGTTGCAATGGGATTGTATCATCCTGGGACATATGTCCAGAAGTGATCCGGAGACCTCGGTCTTCGAGAATGAAGAGGGATTGTATCATCCTGGGACATATGTCCAGAAGTGATCCGGTGACCTCGGTCATCGAGAATGTAGTAGGATTGTATCATCCTTGAACTTTGGTTCAGAACGAATCCGGTGAACTTCGGTCATCGAGAAGGTGGCAGGATTGTATCATCCTTGGACTTCGGTTTAGAACAGATCCGGTGAACTTCGGTCATCGAGAAGGTGGCAGGATTGTATCATCCTTGAACTTTGGTTCAGAATGGATCCAATGAACTTCGGTCATCGAGAAGGTAGTAGGATTGTATCATCCTTTAACCTTGGTTCAGAATAGATCCGGTGACTTTGGTACTCGAGAACGTGTGTTGATCCCGTAATTCCAAAAGGAAGGATTTTCTGAGTTCCACAACTGTGTTGATCCCGTAATTCTGAAAGGAAGGATTGTTAGTAACTCCGTAAAGACCTAAATCCCATAATTCCGAAAGGAAGGATCATTGAATTGATCTCGTAATTCCAATAGGAAGGATTGTCTGAGTTCCACATATGTGTTGATCCCGTAATTCCGAAAGGAAGGATCGTTAGTAACTTCGTAAAGACCTAAATCCTGTAATTCCGAAAGGAAGGATCGTTGGTAGCTCCATAAAGACTTGATCCCGTAATTCCAATAGGAATGATTGTCTGAGTTCCACAACTGTGTTGATCCCGTAATTCCGAAAGGAAGGATCGTTAGTAACTCCGTAAAGACCTAAATCCCATAATTCCGAAAGGAAGGATCATTGAATTGATCCCGTAATTCCAATAGGAAGGATTGTCTGAGTTCCACAGATGTGTTGATCTCGTAATTCCGAAAGGAAGGATCCTTAGTAACTCCGTAAAGACCTAAATCCCGTAATTCCGAAAGGAAGGATCGTTGGTAGCTCCGTAAAGACTTGATCCCGTAATTCCAACAGGAAGGATTGTCTGAGTTCCATAGATGTGTTGATCCCGTAATTCCAATAGGAAGGATTGTCTGAGTTCCACAAATGTGTTGATCCTGTAATTCCAAAAGGAAGGATCGTTAGCAACTCCGTAAAGACCTAAATCCTGTAATTCCGAAAGGAAGGATCGTTAGTAGCTCCATAAAGACTTGATCCCGTAATTCCGAAAGGAAGGATCGTCTGAGCTCCACAAATGTGTTGATCCCGTAATTTCGAAAGGAAGGATTGTTTGTAACTCCGTAAAGACCTAAATCTCGTAATTCCGATAGGAAGGATCATCTGAGTACCACAGACATGTTGATCCCATAATTCTGAAAGGAAGGATCATGTTGATGTTTTGATGATGATGATGTTGATGTTTTGATGATAATGATTTTATGATGATGATGATGTACTGATCGAAAGATCAAAGTGTGATGATGATGATATTTTGATGTTTTGATGATGTTGAATGCTTTGATCATAATTATGTTTTGATGATGTTGATGTTTTCATGATGATGATGACGTACTGATCGAAAGATCAGAGTGTGACGATGATTATGATCAGTATGTGATGATGACGACATACTGATCAAAAGATCAGAATATGATGATGATTATTCTATTCGAGAGTTGAAGTATGATGATGGTGCTGATCACGATGTTACTAATCAGAATGTGATGATGTTGCTGATCGAAAGGTCAAAATGTTGAAGATGTCTTTGCTGATCGAAAGATCAAAGTGCTGAAGATATTGCTGATCAAAATGCTGAAGATATTGGTGATGATCGAAAGGTCAAAGTGTTGAAGATGTTGCTGCTGATCGAAAGGTCAAAGTGTTGAAGATGTTGCTGATCGAAAGGTCAAAGTGCCGAAGATGTTGCTGATCGAAAGGTCAAAGTGCTGAAGATGTTGTTGCTGATCGAAAGGTCTAAGTGCTGAAGATGTTGTTGATCGAAAGATCAAAGTGTTGAAGATGTTGCTGATCAAAAGGTCAAATGACGCTGATGTTGATTAAAGAGTTGCTGTCGTCAAATATTGAAGACGAAGATTATATGATGTTGAAAAGCTTCCAATGATTTATAGATATGTTACCCTGATGATGTTGATAATGTCCTCTCCTACTATTGTTGTTGTTGATGTTGTTGTAGAATAGCCTTCTCGTTAAGGGGGAGTGTTGAAATATTGTAACTTCGAAGAATATTCTATATGTATCTTTTGTGGTCCCCGATGGTCCTACCGGGAGAACCACTTGTATTATCTTGTACCTCGAAGCTTCTAATCAGAAGAACTAATAAGAGTCATGAGGTTGTCCCCTCTATTTGTAAATGTGGGTCACTAGCACCCCAGTGTGGTTACTCGAGCCTACATGATTAACTCGAGCCTACATGTCAGATGAGTTAATTCAAGTGAACGGATGAATATAAATAGAGGTGTGGTGCTCCTCATTTGAGACACACACACTCTCACTTGTGTAGCGCATTAGTGGAGAAGAGAAGTAGCTGGAGAAGGAGGAGGATCAGGCTTTGATCTCCTTGTTGGTTTTATATTTTATCTTTTGGTGCATCTATATTGAGGAAGCTTTTGCTGGGTTTTTCCCTTTAGGGTTTTTCCAGGATAAATCTTTGTGTTCTCCTTTTGTATGGTTGTGCTTGTCTATCTTTCAGTGATCCTGTTTATATGCTTTTGTTATGAAATCGAAATGAAATACTAATGATCTAGCTTAGCATATGAAAATTTAACACTTAGGGGCATCTTTTATTTACTTTATTTTAGGTACAACCATATCTCAAACCTGCAATGAAGACCAAAAAGGAAATGGACCCTGAGGGGAATCTTCTCATAATCACAACTTGATCTTGCAATGAAAACATCTTTATCATTACAACATGTTATCTTACTAGTAAAACATGACTTGAAGAAGATACCAGGAAGAAGAATTAAAAAACCCATAAATAGAATGGAAAAATGGAAGGACGAAGAATAACAAGAAGCAGAGAAGTATTAGCTGACTGACTCGGCGAGTTATCGAGTTTCATAGGCCGTCAAGAAAGTATGCCAACAATTGAGTTAATTTTGGATAGCAGCTACCTGCAGCAATTGCAACTTGTCTTGCTCTCGGCGTATGGTAGATTATGAAGGACACTGTAGTCCGCGGCTTCATAAAAGGAATAATAGCTTGCCTGCTGCTTCATAAAAGTCACAATAGCCTGCCTGCTGCTTCATAATAGGCATAATTGCAACTGATCTTCAGAACAAAAACAAACTCAATGGTTGATTATTCTTTATATAGGCCTCTTGGTAATTTGCATTGTCGTGGAGGTGGTAAGTGCATGGTTCGTGTAGGTGTGTGATTGAGTGCATGGTCTTACAAGTGTGATATTGCAGCTAAGTGTAGGTGTCTATTAGAGATCATGGAGATGGCAGATGGTGCCTGTAATTACTAGCAAGTTGTAAATAACATAGTTGTTGTGGATGTTAGAGCATTGGACAGAACAACCCTAAAAGAAAAATTTGTTTTTAACAATAAGAATAGGAGTAGTCTAACTATTCTACAATTTCGCTCAAAGTTTTCTTTTTTCAAGCTATTGTCCTTTTGACAACTCCTTACCGTCAACCCTTCGTTATTTTTTATTATCTCTTGCTTTATTGGCGACCTACAACTTTCAGTCAACTACTCTGACCAACATCCTATCACATTCCAACCAACCTCCATATGGCATGTGAGTTCATCCATACATTGAAATTTGAACTTACCCACTGAGCGGTAATGGTCTAAAAATTTGAATTTAGCCAATGGGCTCATACAGTATGGTAGTTACATTTACTGAGATTTTTCCATTGTGGATTCAGATACAATTAGCTAACAGAAAGAAGACACTATAAAGTGTTTTTGTTGTTGGAGTTCCTAAAGATATCTGATGATCGATGCCATTGCATGAAGGAAATAGTTGAGGACTATTTATATATAAACTCCACGGTATCATGCTTAGAGTTTATGGTGCTTTGAGGAGTCATTGTGGTGAAAGTGTTGATCATCTTTTATTTTTCTCTTTTTAAATAACATTTGAGTTGGTAATAGTGGTAGCACCGACTGTTAAAAATATTTAATAATAGTTGTTAAAATATTTCTAACCAGTTTAACATTCTAAAACACTATTTTTATTAAAATTGTATGCAATAAAATAAAAAATTGAAAAACCCTTTTATACAATCTCTGGAAATGGCAAAGGCTGATCAAAATAAATACCTCTTCCAAATTGAGATTGTAAATTTCACCTAAATCACATAGAACTTAAAGTGAATCTTGATTTCAAACCAATTTTCCATTTATTACCAGCTCGGCTATAGATCACTAGCATCATGGATGTGATAGCATGATACTGTTAACACTGGGAGTGAGTGCATCAAAGTGAAGTAGTTCTCATTTAATGTTCAAAGATACTCCACCTCTATTATTTCCAATAGTGTTTTTATTTGATTTTTTCGAACATTGCCTGGACTACTAACTCTAATCAATGTAATAATTCCAACTCTCAGTGCTACCATCATTACCAACTCCAATGTTGTTTAGAAACAAAAGAATACAAGCTGTGCAACACTTCACTGCGACAACTCCCCAAAGCACCATGATCTATGGGCATGATACTCTCGAGTTTATATATAAATTGTCCTCAACTATTTCCTTCATGCAAGCTGCGACCAATCATCAGATATCTTTAGGAACTCCAGTGGATTAACATAAACAAAATATTGTTTTCCTCTTGTTGTTTCTGTTAGCTAATGTTAGCTAATTGTAGCTGAATCCACTATGGAAAAGTCTCAATAAATTGTAGCTACAACATTGTTCACCTTCCTACGCAGTAGTCAAGTTCAAACTGTAAAATATGAGAGCATTGGCTAAATTCAAATTTTCAGACCATTTCTGCTCAATGGGTTAAGTTCAAATTTCAATTCTTATGCCTGAATTAAATGCATAGATGAACTCACATGCCATGGAGGTTGGAATGTGATAAGACCTCGACTGGAGCAGTTGACGGAAATATGTGGGTACCCAATAAAGCAAGCGATAGTAAAACATAACTGAGGACTGATGGTAGGGAGTTGTCTAACGGACGATAGCGGACCAAAAAAATTCTGGGCGAAATCGTAGAATAGTTAGACTACTCCATAAGCATATGACATTGTAAAACTTAGGAAAACCACATACTTAATTGTAAAACTTTGGTATACAAAACTGTGCTCTATATTGCATTGTTTTCAAAACCGAGCCAATTACAATATTTCATGCTTGCAGTGAATAATACTAAGGTTAATAAAGATTAATAATAACTATCTTGCGATCAAATACTTGTCATACATCATGAATTTGCTATTGTATTGGTGTTCACTGGTCGGCTTGCAATTGATACGTACCATATCCAACTTAAAACACAATTGTCCAGCTGCCACCACCTTGGCACAACTTCTTAGCTTGACATTAGAAATAGTTGCACTCAACGCACGCACTTCACATACCCAGAAATGCAAGTATTTCCACACTCACTTTAATACCTTGACACTTTTCACAGTTTGATATGTTTAGTGAGAATGTTTTAATATATTTTATTTATCTTATATCAGATTATTAATTGCAAGCATCATGGTTGTCTAATCTCATAGATCCCAAATCTCGAATATTAATTGGGATAGTGGGAATCTCTAATATTAAAGGAGGTATCGAGGAGCATTATAGTATTGCTGATATCAGCCACGCCGCTGGGTCCTGGGGCACAAGAACCCAAGGAAACGTTATCTCCACCAACCAATAATAAGTTTAAAAAATAGACACATAAGAAATAAAAAAAAATAAAAAAAAATACACAACCTTATTCTAACTTCTATGTTTTTTTTAAATTACTATAAATTGCTCCAAATAATCGCCCTAAACAATTCATATATATCTCTTTGTAGAGGACATAATAATAATCCAACAAACCAATAACAAGTGAATACATTGCAAACCACAAAATACATTTCTATTGAAAGAGATTTATAGTCATAAGCTAAAGTCCGCCACTTTGTTTGATTTAGTGTGATTCCTTTCTAATACTTTCAAAGTAGAACCATTACAATATTAACTTATATGAGATATTAAGATATATATAATGCATTCATATTTACAATGCATTAAAACGAGTGATATATAGTTATGAGAAATCTGAGAAAGAAACGACTAATATTATGTTTAAATTCGACATTTTTCCTACAACAATATAGCCTATCAATGCAACGGTTGGTGGGTTGTTGGTTTAGAAATAAAAGGGAGGTTCCACTCCATGGTTAATCCATCCATAGCTTGATCCAGTGGCTTTCCCTATGAGCATGATGAGAAAGATAACCTGACTAATATTCGGGGTGGTGTTCGTATGCGTAGCTTTATGGAGTCGATGTTACCATCCAATCGAGTTAACCAAACCAGTTTCAATTCATCTCTCATATATATAAAGCTCCACTCTTGATATTTGATGCATTGGTGTGATGAAATAAATAATATGCATCATCTTGTCCCTCCAGTGATTTTCAAGCAAATATACCGAGAGCATGACATGCTGGTTGATGGCCTCTCCAAACAGGCGCTGAAATGGATATGGAACTTTCTTTGAAACACTGGATGAAACATGGCCAATTTTAGCTGCTGAACTTTTTCAGCATTTGAGATTTCAGTATTTGATGTTATGCTTTATTATTCATGTTGAGACTTTTTCAGCCACCTAGTTTTGCTCTGGATTGTCTGCTTGAGATCACCTCCGATTCATAGCATTATCTGACCTGATAGATCAGGAATGATGAAAAAAGTCTGCTATGATCAGACTTTTTCTGTTGGCTGGCTGTTTATACAGGCTTGAACATTGTTTTGTCTATGTGCTGAAAAGTAATGGTACATTGTGCTCTTCATGAGGCAATTATCTGTATGTAATGACAACTTTATAGTTGGGTTAGATTTTGGATATAGTAATGGTACATTGTGCTCTTCATGAGGCAATTATTTGTATGTAATGTCAACTTTATAGTTGGGTTTTTTGGTATAATGGACATTAGGGCCATTTGCTGAATGTGAATAATATATATACGAATTTTTTCTTTGGAAAAAATATAAAGTTGCTGTACTTGCCTCAATAAATTATATTGAAACTAATGGTTTATACATGGGAGAAATCTCTACAATATGATAATATTATTTTCAAATTGGAATTTACAGGTTCTTTAATCTCCAGCTAATTGCCATTGCCATAGCCACGCTTTGCACTTCTACAGCTGCAAATGTATAATGCCCTTGCCCCTTAGTTCAAAACAAAAAAAGTGAAAAAACAAAGCTGAAGATAGACGCTAATAAGGGAATCTGGTGTATGCTTTTGTGAGGTTTCCGTCATGAAGTTGAACTGTCGATCCCAGAGATAATTTCAATCTAATTCACAAAGATCTACGCCGTTGGCTCCAGGATAAGGATATGGCAACGTATAATTTCTGGTGGCTTAACATGATTTTCTTACACTTAATCAGACACAGAGTAAACAATTTAAAATGCCAGGGTTCCAGACTTCTCCCCGGCTTCCATAATCTCTGCTAGAAATCCACGTTTTTCTTTCCTCTGCAAATTCTTGCAATTTCTCAACGGAATTCGATAATCCCTAGCAATTACTATCAAATTCTCATGAACTACACAAAATTTCAATAAAATCCAATGGATTCTGACAATGTAAATGAATAACACATTCTTTTGATCGATTTCAAGATTTAAATTAATACACAGAGGATTCAAATTCAATGACCGCAAAAAAAATCCACTTCAGTTCAAATAGACCTTCTGAGCTTGAACTATAGTCTACAACTTCGATTTACAGAGAGAAAAATGCCACCGTCTTTTGATCTCTGTTTGTTTTGGGAAACTTCTGTTCCGAGCCTTTTTTTTCCTCTATCGACCTCCTCCCAAAACTATCCAAACCCTCTCTCTCGAGATTCCAAGCTCTCTCCTCTTTTACTCACGACTAGTGGTTTATTACATAACTAAAAATCAGTTTTTAAGATCCATGAAAACAGGATTGAAAACCTAACGAAACCATGACTCAGCTTTTTTTGTTCCTATGATTCTAGAAAACTCAACTAGGTCTATTCTTATTTATTTTTCTGTTACAAATGAAGGATCAGGCCTTCTTTTATTCCATTTGACTCCTATTCTAATTAAAAACAAAAATTACAAAGAAGAGACTTAACTCTCTTCTAGAAAATCTTTATTTGTCTTATCAAAGTTCTTTGTCTCCACTATTTAGTTTATGCTCCTGCATCAGACTCCTCAGGTGAGGAAAAAATTCATGAACTCCTGTTCATGAGTTCTTCCACAGTTCTGCCACTTTTCTATATGAGTGCAGCAGTCACCCAGGTAGCATCTTCAAGTCACTGATTCTTCCACTTGATTAGGTACTCATAGTATTCTTGTCCTCTGGTTTTCTTCAGCACTCTAGTGTCCAAGATCTTCTCCATTTCCAACTTTGGCACAACAGGGATCTGTTTATGCCATTCCACTTTCTGTCCTGTATCCAATTCATTGGTTGATGAAGTTTCAGCCTCTTGATAAGGATGCAAATCTGCAACATTGAAGATAGGTGATATGCCCATATCACTTGGAAGTTCAATTTCATAAGCATTGGCTAAAAACTTCCTCAAGATTCGACAAGGTCCAATCTTCTTAAGCTTTAATTTATTATAGGTGCCCCTAGGGAACCGTTCTTTCTTCAGGTATGCCAATACCAAATCACCTTCTTCAAAATTTACTTCTCTCCTTTGTTTATATTTTAGATTATTCTATTGTAATCATTCTTTAACTTGTTCATGCAATAATTGCATGTCTACAACAAAATCCTCTGCAGCTGCACTCCTTTTCTCCATCATTCACAAGTCTCTGAGCTCAAACACTCCTCTTGGATTTATCCCATAAACAATCTTAAAAGGACTCAGGTCTGTACTTCTATTAGGTGAGTCATTGTATGCAAACTTATCCTGTGGTAAAGCTAGATCCCATTGATTAGGATGTTCACTAACCAAACTTCTGTTTGTCCATCTGTTTGAGGATGGTCAGCTGAGCTAAAATTAAGGTCTGTTCCCAAATTCTTCCATAAAGTCCTCCAGAAATGTCCAACAAATTTAGTATCTCTATTAGAGACTATACTCATAGGAATACCATGAAGTCTTACTATCTCTTTGAAAAACAGATTTGTAATGAGAGTGGCATCACTAGTTTTTGTGCAAGTAATAAAGTGTGCCATCTTTGAAAATCTATCAACCACAACAAATATAGAGTCATTACCTCTCTGTGTTCCTGGCAATCCTAGAACAAAATCCATACTTACAGCATCCCAAGGCTTCTTTGGAATAGGTAATGGCTGATACAATCCAGTATTCTGTTGCCTCCCTTTTGCATGCTGACATATTTGACATTTCCCAACAAACTTCTATACATCTGCTCTCATTCCTAGCCAATAGTAAAAATTACTTAATTGGGCATAGGTTTTGTCATTTCCAAAATGACCAGCAAGTCCTCCACTATGCTTTTCCTTCAATAAATTCTCCCTCATTGAACATTTAGGAATGCACAACTTGTTTCCCTTGTACAATAGTCCTTCCTGTATCATGAAGTCTATCCATGGGCTTCTATCGCTGAATACTTGGTTCTGACATGCTTCATATGCTTCTTTGAAATCGGCATCTTCTTCATACATGTCCTTCAAATGTTCTAATCCAAGAACATTCACTTGACCTTCCTGCAAAACTAAACATCTTCTGCTCAAGGCATCTGCAACTTTATTAGAACTTCCACTTATATGCTTTAAAACAAAAGTAAAATTCTGCATAAATTCAACCCATTTAGAATGTTTTTGATTTAACTTTTCTTGCTTAGTTATAAATTGCAAAGCATGATTGTTAGAATATAGAATAAATTCCCTTGGCATAAGGTAATGCCTCCACTTTTTCAGAGCTTGGATTACTGCATAGAATTCTTTATCATCGGTGGAATATTTTTGTTTTGCTTCATTCAATTTCTCACTGAAATATGCAATTGGTTTGTCATCTTGACTCAGCACTCCTCCAATGGCATATCCACTAGCATCACACCCAACAGAAAATATTTTTTTGAAATCTGGGAGAGCTAAAACAAGCTTCTCAGTGATCTTCTCTTTCAATAATTTAAAACCTTCCTCTGCTGCAATAGTCCATTTGAATGGCTGTTTTTCTTTCTTCACTTTGTCTAGGATTGGAACACATATTCCACTAAAATTCTAGATGAACTTTCTGTAAAAACTTGCCAACCCATGAAAGCTTCTTACCTCAAATATATTCCTTGGAGATGGCCAATCTACAATTGCTTTTATTTTCTCGGGGTCCATCTTTAGTCCTTCTTGTGAAATTACAAATCCTAAATAAACTAGTTCCTTCTTCATAAAGAAACACTTCTTTAGATTTATTAGGAGTCTTTCATCATGCAATTTCTTTAAAACCAGATTCAAGTGTCTAATATGCTCTTCCTTTGTCTTGCTAAAAACAAGAATATCATCGAAATATACTATGACAAACTTTCCTATGAATTCTTTAAGTACTTTGTTCATTAATCTCATAAAAGTACTAGGTGCATTAGTCAAACCAAAAGGCATAACTGACCATTCATATAACCCCGTATTTGTTTTGAAAGTTGTCTTCCACTCATCACCTTCCCTCATTCTTATATGATGATATCCACTTTTCAAATCTAATTTTGAGAAATAGTTTGAACCACTCAAGCAATCCATTAAATCATCCATCCTAGGTAAAGGGAATCTATACCTGATGGTGATCTTGTTTATGGCTCTAGAATCTGTACACATCCTCCATTCTCCTCCTTTCTTTGGAAGTTTGGACTCAACACTGTAGGTACAACACAAGGACTTAAATTCTCTCTGACCAATCCTTTAACCAATAGTTCTTGTACTTGTCTGCTGATCTCTGCATTCTCTGCTGGAGTCATTTTGTAAGCTGCTTTGTTTGGCAAGCTAGCTCCAGGAATCAAATCTATGTGATGACTGATACTTCTTACAGGTGGTAATTCATTTGGCGAATCATCTACAACTATGTCTACATACTCCTCTAATAATTTCTGAATTTCAGCAGGTAATTCATCTATTCTGGTGTTGGTTATAACAGTCCTAGGTTTACCAACAATAGCAAAACTTACCTCTTCCTCTTGCAGCTGTTCCAGAAATTCTTTCTCCTTGACCAGCAATACCTTTGGGCTGGTTTGCTCCTCTGTCTTATATTCCTTTAGAGGAACAAGAGTATGTATTTTTCCTTCTTTCTCCAGGACAAAAGTATTCTTCCTGCCATTATACATCACACTCATATCATACTGCCATGACCTACCCAACAGTACATGACACACATCCATTGGTATCACATCACATATGACTTGATCCTTGTAATTCCCAATCTGGAAATCAACTTTGCACTACTCATTAACCAATACTTGGTGTCCCTTCCGCAACCAAGAAACTCTGTAGGGTGTAGGATGTTTTTCTCTCTACAATCCTAACTTTTCAACCATCTCTACATAAACTAAATTATCAGTACTGCCATTATCAACAATTAATTTGCAGCACTTACCTTGTGATTTGCACATTGTTTTAAACAAGCTTTTTCTCTGTTCATGTTCATGCACCTCTTTGCTTGGCTTCAGCAAAGTCCTCCTCATCAACAAGGCTTCTCCTGCTTCTAGAATCTCAACATGATTCTCAGGTACTCTTTGTTCAGTTTCAGCTTGTGCAACTTGAATATTTCCTTGTCCTGCAGCCCCTTCTGGACAATCCGACAAGACATATGTCCTGTCTTTCCACAGTTATAACATCCAACCTCATAATTCCTGCCTCTTCCTCGACCTCTTTGGAAAGATCTTCTTCCCTTTAAGTCTCTTCCTCTTTGAGGTTGTTCTGGCTGCCTTGATGATTCAGCTTCTTCCTTTTGAACTGAAGATTTTCCTCTTCTAGTTTGTGGTCCCTTACCTCTGTAAGTCTGACCTCTTCCTCTTCCTGAGTTATTTCTCCTATTCAGCTTCTCTTCCACTTTTAAAGCACATTGGTATGCTTCTTCAACTGACTTACGTGAAAATAAACTCATCTCATCTTGAATGTCAAATTTAAGACTATTCATGTATCTGACTACCTTCTCAGAAGTGTCTTCTGTGTATCCAACTCTAATGTTTATCCTGTAGAACTCTTCGGTATACTCCCTGACAGTAAGCAGTCTTTGTCTCAAGTTCTGTATTTGTCTATACAAGGCTAACTGATAGTATTTGGGCAGAAATTTCTCATTCAGTTTAGTAATCATTCTGCTCCAATTCCTGATTGGTTGCTTGTGCAGTCTTCTTCTTTCGGTTTGTACACCATCCCACTAGAGAAAAGCATGTCCTTTGAGCCTAGTCACTGCAAAATTCACTTTCTTATGCTCAGGTATTTCAGCAAAATCAAAATGCTTGTCCATGGAATTTATCCAGTCAACTAATTCCTCAAGATTTAATCCCCCATCATATGCAGCTATCTGTATTCTTGGTTTTGAACTAGCCCCAATGACTGCCTTCAATATCTTCATTCCAATGTCTTCTTCTGTCCTTTTTTCTGCTTCTGCTTCACTCTCTAGTTCAGCTTCACTAACATCACCTGCTTCAGGATCTCTTCTTCCAGCTTCTCTCATGGCTGTCATTTCTTCTCCCAGAACTCTTAACTCCTCCATTACTTCTGCATTGGCTATAGGTCTGCCTCCTCGACCTCCTCTACCACGTCTTACTCTGAAAGCCATTTCTGAGGTAATAATTTGGCTCTCAAATTATTACTGTTCAAATTTCTTCCTCTTGTTTCTTTGATCTCGGAAAAGATGAAAACAATTCCTCTTTACACAACAAAGAAACTCCTTGTTCCTTCAGCTCTGATACCACTTGATGCAGGGTGAAGTGGAAAGTGGAATTTACAGGTTCTTTAATCTCCAGCTAATTGCCATTGCCATAGCCACGCTTTGCACTTCTACAGCTGCAAATGTATAATTCCCTTGCCCCTTCGTTCAAAACAAAAAAAATGAAAAAACGAAGCTGAAGATAGACGCTAATAAGGGAATTTGGCGTATGCTTTTGTGAGCTTTCCATCATGAAGTTGAACTGTCGATCCTAGAGATAATTTCAATCTAATTCATAAAGATCTATACCGTTGGCTCCAGGATATGGCAATGTGTAATTTCTGGTGGCTTAACACGATTTTCTTACACTTAATCAGACACAGAGTAAACAATTTAAAATTCCAGGGTTCCAAACTTCTTCTCGACTTCCATAATCTCTGCCAGAAACCCACGCTTTTCTTTCCTCTGCAAATTCCTGCAATTTCTCAACGGAATTCAATAATCCCTGCCAATTACTATCAAATTCTCATGAACTACACAAAATTCCAATTAAAATCCAATGGATTCTCACAATGTAAATGAATAACACATTCTTTTGATCGATTTCAAGATTTAAACTAATACACAGAGGATTCAAATTCAATGAACGCAAAAAAAATCCACTTCAGTTCAAATAGACCTTCCGAGCTTGAACTATAGTCTACAACTTCGATTTACAGAGAGAAAAATGCCACCGTCTTTTGATCTCTGTCTATTCTGGGAAATTTCTGTTTCGAGCCTTTTTTTTTCTATCGACCTCCTCCCAAAACTATCCAAACCCTCTCTCGCTCTCGAGATTCCAAGCTCTCTCCTCTTTTGCCCACGACTAGTGGTTTATTACATAACTAAAAATCAGTTTTTAAGATCCATGAAAACAGGATTGAAAACCTAACGAAACCATGACTCAGCTTTTTTTGTTCCTATGATTCTGGAAAACTCAACTAGGTCTATCCTTATCTTATTTTTCTGTTACAAATGAAGGATCAGGCCTTCTTTTATTCCATTTGACTCCTATTCTAATTAAAAACAAAAATTACAAAGAAGAGACCTAACTCTCTTCTAGAAAATCTTTCTTTGTCTTATCAAAGTTCTTTGTCTCCACTATTTAGCTTATGCTCCTACATCATCATGGCATGCTTATCGAACATTTTCATGGAGAATAATCAAGAGAACAACAAAAGCTGTGCGGAGATTTTGAGGATTTACTGTTTAAGTAAATAGGGGAAGTAAATCCAGTTCCATTGAACACAGAGGAAAACAACACAATCACAAAAGCTAAATTAAATATTAAGTATCAAATATTAAAGATTGGCTCCATATGAATTTGCAGAAGGACCTCCCTTGGTCTGCCATGTGTTACAGGAATTGCAACTTGGACACTTGTGAACAACAATATGAAAATTTACTTCAGAGGTTACCCCACAGTCATTGCATACTATTCAAACTTGCTCAAAGAACCAATGAGAAAAGATGAGACGTTTTCTATAACATTGCTAATGGGTTTTAAAATCTGTTTACAAATCATCACATGAACACTAGGCATATTACGATTTTGTTCTGGTAAGCTTCAGGCATTTTAATCTCAGCAATCTACATGATGAAAGAAAATTATCATAATCCACTTAAGAAACTTTAAAAAGCAATTGCCACTATACAAAAGTAAGTTTCATAAAATTAACAAAAGACCCATGATAAGATTTTTTTCTATGTATCTACCCCAACTCTATAAAGCTCCAAATTGCAAACAACAAAACAATAGTAGTAAGAACTCAGAACTCATCATGAGAAGATATCATATTTCTCAAATTTTATTATTAATAATAAATAAAATTTATTATTAAACCATGATTAGGGTTTTTGAGGATATTGAAACAAATTTGTATTAATAATAAATAAAATTTATTATTAAACTAGGATTAGGGTTTTCGAGGATAGTGAAACCAGCCCATGCACTCAAGGGGGGCATCCTTATCTCAATCGAATTGCCCACATCAAGAGAATTCAAATACACGTTAAATTATTCAGCAATGATGCCAACAATGGCTTAAAAAATAGCAAGAGAAAAGCTTGATCTGCCCAATAAACCACTTGCACCTTTCAGAATAAAACCTTTCAACAAAAACTTTCATTACAGAGAATATATTTGATATGTCCACCCAGGATAACATTGCATCATCTAACAACAAAGACCAATAGACCAATTTTTTTTTAAGGGACTTCTTAATTTCTTCTTTAATTTCAAATAAAACTATGGCCATTTGTAATTATCTATGGCATATTCAAATCCAAAAACGTACCCAAAAATCCAAAATAATCGGACAGTTTACAAACACTGGTATCAAGTTTTCTGAGATCGCCTCGTGGAACAATTGCATACTCAGAGACTTGTAGAACCCAGAAAGGATATGCCCACTTCAAACCCTATTGAAACAGAGTTGATCACCTGCACAAACAACAAAAGAAATATTGTAGCGTCTGTTTAAATACAAACGGTGTGCAAGAGAGGATTCAAAATGGAAGTTTTTGAAAGGCCAAATGAACATTATGGAAGTTTTGAAATGGAAGCGAAGCCAGCTCAAAATTAGTCAATGAGGAATACTCAAAGGACAAAGGAATATCTAGGCAGTTGTTACATTAACTCTTTGTCAGTGCATTGCATCTAGAAAAGCTCAAGCCCATCTTTCATGGCCAGTAGAAGCGCACACGCATACTGAAGCTACATATCGCTGCATTAAAACTTTGGGTGTATTTAATTTTTGTTGACCAAAGCTGGCCGCCTGGTCCTGGGCACAAGACCCTAGAGAAACTTCAGTTGCACTAACCAATGAATAGGCATAACAATAGTTTTAAAAAATTAAAAAATTAAAAAATAATACACAACCTTAATCTAAATTACATGTTTTTGTTAAAGTTACTACAAGTTACTCTAAATAATGGCCCTGACCGATTCATATATATTCCCTTTTCGGGGACATAATAATTAATACTTTATACCTTTAACTAGATACCTCTCTAGCATTCCTTACACAAATTAAGAATATTAATCATAATAATAATTATACTATTTTATCTTTAAATATGCAGATATGCTCAAATATACTACTTTATCTTCAAATATGTTCACTTTTTAAACTCATAAACTTAATTACAATAATAATAATATTAATTTGATGCTAGCCTCATAGCAATAATAATTCGCTTATACTATAGATTACAAATTCAAGCGACTAGTATGTTGACTAACAATGCTTCGATGGTTAGTAATAATAATGACTAGCTCTCTTTTTTTAAATCATAGGACCATAACGATATTTTGCCATAATAGCCATTATTATTCATTAAATAATAATATACTTTTATACGTGGAAACAAATTATTTTCTTGGACTCGGTCACCCCTCCAATAGGAATCTTAACAAATTAACTCTCGTTTTTCTAGCATATAGAATATACATATATCTATATAGCCATCCGTTTAAGTTTAAGAAATGATAGCTCTGTTCGCTTAAGCATATATGCTCATAAGCTAATTAATCATAATTAATTTATCTTTAGGACTCATATGTATCAAGATGATGCTTAATCAATCTTACTTGAACTTCCGAGGCTTTACTAGCCTCTAACCTTTCCTCCTAGCAAATAACTTCGCCCCTTGTTTAGTTTCCTTACACATTTGACCCCTAGATCTATTTTTAATTAGTTTAATATTTACAATATACAACATGATGTCACCATGCGTAAGCTACGCAAAGTTCTAATACAAAATCAAAATGCTTCAAATTTCACTAGTAGGGAATTGGCATTGATCTCCTTGCGATGAAATAGTTCATATACATGTTTACATTTATTACAATAATAGGGGTTGAGATTGAGAGATATTACATCCTTTTCCCCTTAAAGTAACATTGTCCTCGGTGTTCCCAGTCTTTTGCCACTTCAAAAACTAGTCTTAAATCTTTAACTTCCAACTGCTTACACACAACAACAAATCTATTTATATTTCTAGTGCCCTTTTTTGGATTTCCATGATAGTGATATGTTTGACATCTCCTTCATTTGTCTTCAAGCATTTTTGCATCTAGTCACACATGTGCTCCATAGTAAAACAAATACAAGTTTTTTCCACAACAACAATGGAACATACTTATATCAAAGAAGGCATAACTAAGATTAATAATTTTATTTTATAATTTTATTAGGATGACTTACTTTCATCCTATTTTGTTTCTACCTTCTAGTAGCAATTTCTTGTTTCAATTAGTTAGATTGCTTATAACATATTATAATTTTATGGGAAATCAACCCAAGGCATCACAAGCTATTGCACCTGCAATATTTATTAGCATTATAAGATATACCATATTCACAAGTTATACATTGACACTTGAATATCCAAATATTATTGTCATGGCACATTGATATTGGCATTTCCAATCCATCTAATTAATACTAAGTAATATGTCAAATTTGAATCATATGTATATTAGATGCCACTAAACATGTAACATGGTCAAATGCATACCTTGTTGTTTGGCCATGTTGTCCCAAAGAACTTCTTGCAAGCATTTCCAACTTCTCTCAGAAGTTCTGCCACTTTAACATACATATAGTGTTTATATCACACATATCTCACCCAACACAATGACGATACCCTTCATTGGATTTTTAGCCTTCGGGCATATCTCCTACCTGTACTATTCAGGGTGTTCTTGGATCCAGTAAAACGCCAAGTGTTACTAACTAGCACACCAACTGCTAAAATCATACATCACACCAAGTGCTAACAATACACCAAGTATTGTGTCAAAGCTTAGGTGCTTCCTTTCACGGACACACACAACACTAGAGGTTATTCTCTTCACAGAGTCCTCCACTCTCATGCAAGTCCTCTTCAGGTGTTCATGTTTGCAGAAAGAAGTTTAACCAAAGGTATTACAAATGGGAGTCCTCATGGTATGCTCACCAGTGCCTAGCTAGCTCGGGGGAATCTCATACATCTTCACAATTTATGAACTTAGTAGGGTGAGGGTGTTTATTCGTTTATTTATTCCTACACTTTCTTTCGTAGTTTTGCTTCTTATAAAAATCAGAATTCAGAAACATGAGGTCTTTCCTCATAGAATTTTGCTTCTCATAAAACATGGGACCTAGCTCCTCATTATGGTCTTGTTGATACTGCCTTAACCCAGGGCCTATTACTTGCAGCTGCTTCAAACATTGCTATTCAAAATAGAATATAAACGATTTTAAATGAATTTACTTACAATGATTCCTAGTTGTCCATCGTTTCAGCTATCTTGCCATTACTAGAAGCAAGGGGTTTATGTTCCCTACTATAATACCATTGTATGCATCATTCTAATTCATAATCATAATTTATTTAAGCATAGAATTTCTTACACGGAATATTAACTTTTCATACTTGTGCCTCTTTTCGACACAACTAGTATTTTTACAAATCACTTCAAATGAAAAATCTAAAAATTTTAATTTTTTTTATAGGTCCATTTATGTAATTCTTTTCTCGAAGCATATACTCAACCTGGGAATGCCATTACTTTTCTAGATGTAATGCATTTACTTATAATTTTAACACATGATCAAAAGCTTTTAGCAACATTAGTTACCTTTTTTTTTAAACAATCATTTTATGATTAACATACGTTAAGATGTCAAAGTTCCTATTTATGTCGAGTTTACTACCCTTTAATCAAATGTAGGCTAGGTTAGAGCACATAGACAAAGGTTCATATCTCACAATCGTAGCTATGCTTGGTAGACAAAGCTACCTTCAAGATTTCTTTTATTCAAGGCATTGAACTGTTATGTCAACATGTTTCATTCCATTCTAAGGTTTACAACACTATTATCCACTATGATTCACTTTCAAATGAGCTCCTATTCAGGATGACATACTTTTCATTCAATGTTTATGAGAAGAGACCACTTTATCAAAACTTAACAAATCATATCATATTACATAGTAATGATTATGGTAGGCATGCAAATCCTTTAATCATGTATAATGGCATGCCTCAAACTATTTATGTACAAAATATTTTATTAAATTGGTTTAGTTCTCATGCATTCAAGAAAACAAGGGTGAACAATCATATACAAACTCAAATGCATTGATCATCCATTTTTATTCAATATGCCTTTCAAGCAATCAAATATACAATCCATGCATTCATACTAGTTATCAGTGTCATTTCTCAAGCATATCAGGAATGTGCATGCCATTTTACATGCTTCAAATAATAATTATAGTATTTTAAACTATAGCCTCAATGACCAAATAGAGTATTCTACAATGCCATGTTAAACCACCACCTTAGAGGTTTTTATTATTATAATCATGATTCATATTGAGTATTAAAGCATGCCTCTACTTGAGATTAGACCATAACCAATTTCTATCATATAATGGTACATGTATTGGAAACATAATACAACATATATTATGAATACAAAAATATGTATGTAAGTAAATACAAGATTCAAGCTTCATTAAAATCACTTTTCACAGCACATGAACCTCATTCTTATCCCATTTCATGTCCTACAATATTTGTAATCAATTATGAAACTCCATGCATTCAATAGGATTGCATAACAACAAAGTAAACAATTGTGCAAGCAACCATGCACCCAATTAGTCAATCGTTTGTTCTACACACAACTTACCAACAAGCACATGGGTCCAACATTCCCTAGTGTTGTAGCTCGCTTTCATACCACTTTGTAACATACACATTACCCTGAGTATCTATTTGGGGTATGCAAATTTTTTCTTTTAAGTTAAGACTCCATATTTCCTAATCGATACTATACCTTTTATATTTAAGCAACAAGGCATTAGGCATTAGTTTTACAAGTCATTGGAGTATGTTTAATATCACATACAAGAGTTTTATTTAAATTTGCAAGGTTTATGCATAAAGAACCTTTCTTCATATTCAATTAATTACAATTGAAGAGTCTATTCTAAATCAAGACATCAATTAATGTGTGTAATGCAACAATTTTAAAATATGTTTTATATATTCTAGAAAAATAAATATGTATCATTGATTGTTAAATAATGACCACATGAAAAACAATATCGATGGCTATACAACTTTTTTCCAAATTTATGCGTAAAGTATATCAAATTATAACATTTATATGTTATCCCATAAATTATCTTTCAATGATAAAATCATTAAGGTCATCATGAACTTGGAACTTTTAAGAATCACTTTGATGATTCTAGTTAATTCATTGGAATATAGAGACATAATGATAGATTATTCTATAGTCCTAGCTTGTTACATTATATTTAATACATTGTTTTACAATCAATATGTAATAGGTAGTTGCACAACTAACAATCACTGGAGCAACTAATATCCTTTGTTATTATCTAAATCTTTTGCATCTTTTATCATTCACATAGGGGTTGTCTCATTTAATCCTGAAGTTTAACGAAGTCTCGATATAACAATTTATTCATGTATACAACTTTGCAAGCTTGGGATATTGGTCAAGCAATATTTTCATAGCGACACAATTTAAAAATATGTGACCGCATTCTACTTATAAATGACAAACGTTTTAGTAACTGAGAGTATGCATATATCATTAATATTAACATCAACTGTCTTTTAACTAACTTATCATGTACAAATAATAGTATCACCATGAAATAGAAATCATTTATAGAATTTAAAACATAATTTAACAACAATACAATCAATAAATAATACTTATCTTGAATTAAGTATATGAGGAAACTGAATGTGTGACACTTTGTCTAGTCTATACCCTTTCAACTGAGAGGCCACCCCTAAGTTGGGAAAGGTATCCATTAAGTGGGAAAGGAATTAAAACTCTTCACAAGTTTTCCTATTACAACTGGAATGCTAAGCCATGGCTACGACTAAAACAATGAGCTTGGATATAAAAAAAAGAGCTTGTTTTCACAAATATTATCCTTCAATCTTAGAACTTTAGGGCCCGATTCTCAAAAGAAATCGAAGGTTTGATTCTTATCACTTTCTTTCAACAAAACATGGGTTCATTTCAAGACTCGAGGTTAGGCTCTAAAATTTGGAACTTGACTCCCTATAAAAACCATAGATTTTAGTCGTATGGCATCGAACTTAGCCCTCAACTATCAAAGTTAGAGTTTAACTATTTAACTTTGCTCACCATCACTACAACAATAATCAAATATTGTGCAAATATTAAATACTTTCTACAAAGGTCACCTATCTTATTCCTACAACAACCATTATTCATCGAAAGATTGTTTCTTAGTAAAATATCTTCCCTTATAAAAAAATGTAACCCTTTTTCTCTTGATTTGATTCTCACTAACCAAGAAAATATTTGTAATGCAGTCTTCATAATAACAAATGAAAACCTCTAAATACGAATATGTTGAAGGAATGCCCTCATTTTAATCATCAGACATTAATATTTATAATTGAATTCTTAATTATAACTAAATTCAAATATGCTTTACTCAACAACAACTCGAACTACATAAAAAGGAGGAACATGGAGTCAAATCTCTCTCCAAGGAGAGGTCACTTCTTAAAACAATTAAAAAAAGGAATATTTTAGGAGTTGAAATCTCTCCCCAAGAGATGTCGTATTGCTTCACATAATTGTTTTAAACAAAGATTCATCTATGGAGTTGAAAGCTCTCCCCAAGAGAGGTTGTATCTCTTCACTTAATTCTTTTAAACAAAGATTCATTTATGAAGTTGAACTCTCTCCCATGAGAGGTCATATTATTTCACATAACTGTTTTAAACAAAGATTCATCTTTGGAGTTGAACTCTCTCCCAAAGAGAGGTTACATCTCTTCACTTAATTGTTTTAAACAAAGATTCATTTATGAAGTTGAACTCTCTCCCCAAGAGAGGTCATATTATTTCACATAATTGTTTTAAACAAAGATTCATTACTAAATTGCGGCCATAAGTTTGGGTATTGACTCTCTAGGTCATTCCTCCCTTATTACATAGAGAAAGAGATATATACAAATATAGCGAGGATATGTGGGGCAATGACCTCTTCCTCAAAGTAGAGATTATATTATAAATATAATAGACAATGTTTGTCTAAAAGGAGGTTATTTCCTTTTCAACCAAGAATGCAAATAATATATTTAAAACTAGTAACGATGGAGTTGCATCTCCCCTAAGAGGCCCCTCCTTCCAATTCAATGAGTAAATCCGATAATATTTCAGTATGACAAAAGCAAAACCCGTGGAAGGAGATCACTTTCTTCACTCGACAGGGAATCACAACTCCTCTTTTATCAACATTGAATAACTGTAAATGAGGTTGTGGTTTCAACTTCTCTTTTTTGCAGAAGTCGTTTCTCTTCTATAAATCGTTGGGGATCGACCCTCCTCCAAGGAGGCCGACCCTCTCATCAACACAACTAGATCAACTGAAAGTTTCCAATTCGGTTTTGTCTTCTTTCATTTGTGATCAACTACATTCCCCTCAAAACTAATGTGTGACGTTCTTAACTAATGTGGTGGAATCCCTAACCGCCACCTTTGTCAACTAACAAATGTATGAAATATTATTTTTACATTTGATGATTTCATCACTATGTAAAATGCAATTATTATATTCTTTACATTCAAGGTGGTATATATATATATATATTTCGTAACTATTTCGAAAACCTAAACATAACAAGTATCTCAATCTTGATTTTCAATTAATTTATTTATAATTATAATAAAAATTTAAAAAATGTAATAATTTGCTTCTAACAATCTTAACCACTAACAATAGTCGTCTTTTTTTCATATATATTCTTTTTATAATATAACTACAATACATATATAGCTTTGTGTTTAATACATTGTCATCCTTTCTTATAAAGATAAGATGCGCATAAATATTGAATATTTATCTAACTTATAATGGTGTTTCATTTAAGAAGTACCTTTTTCTATTATATATCACATGGAACAACATTCCAATTAATTTCTATGTGAGGACATTTTTCATTCCATTTAAATAATAATTCTTAACGGACATTGTTTTCTTTCCATAGAGAATGATCTTCAAAATCCTAGAGATACCTCTCTAACATCTTTTACTCTTTAGTATCCTTTATGTAAATTAAGATAGTTACTCATAATAACAAGAGCCACGAACTGGTAATGTCCCCGACATTGCTACTTGTTATTGTAAGAGTATTTAGAATTAATTCTGAATGTGATGGTTAGCTGCAAGAGCATTTAGAGCTAATTATTGAATGTGATAGTTAGTGATATTTGGGTGGTTGAAGTTTTTTATAAGATTATATTGTATTAGAATATATATTGTGGTATTTAATATTTGGATATTTTTTATGAGTAGGATAAGATGTTAGAATTGTGAATAATTTGGTATTAGTGATGTTTGGGTGATTGAAGTTTTTATAAGATTATATTGTGTTGTGTTATTTAATATTTGGATATTTTTTATGAGCAGGATAAGATGTTAGAATTGTGAATAATTTTAGGTGTGATATTAATTTTGATATAATTTTGTATGAATATTAAAATTTAAATTATGTTTAAAAGCTTTCTATCATCATTTTCATTGCAAGCTCAATTTAATTTTCTTTTTGAAGGAATTTGTGGAGAGAGAATAAAGCATATGCACATACTTGTGCAATAATACTAAATTTTATTTAGATTTTAATACAAATAGATTTTAACACAAGCAAGACTACTCCCCTACAATTATCATTTTAGCTAACAAATTATTACTAACACAACCAAATAATGTGTGTCCTATGAACTCCCATATTTCTATCATTATCCCATATTTATGTTATTATAAAAGATTAATGTCATTATCCCATATTTCTATCATTATAAAATATTAATGTTCAAATAAAAAACAAAAGACAAAAACAGGAAAAAAACTTATTATAGTTGGGATGCTTGATGAAGAGTTATAATTTTACTGCATGAATTTTTATGAGTAGATAAGATGTTAGAATTGTGAATAATTTTAGGAGCGATGTTAATTTTGATGTAATGTTGTATGTCATCATTTTATGTTGAGCCATTTAGTTAGGAACGAGCTGATAACTAATAAACAGTGCGCAATGTATGATAACTAAACTGCCAAATATCGAACAGAGCAGCTCCATGCACACTAAATATATCTCTACCTTTGGGACTTCTGCAATAACCAAAATATAAAAAATAAGGGGATTTAGTGGATCTTTTGTGGGGATTCTTCTTGTCTCAGCATGCACACTAAATATATCCCTACGAATGGGACTTCTGCAATAACCAAAATATCAAAAATAAGGGGATTTAGTGGATCTTTTATGGGGATTCTTCTTGTCTCAACATGCACGCTAAATATATCTCTACCAATGGGACTCCTGCAATAACCAAAATATCAAAAATAAGGGGATTTAGTGGATCTTTTGTGGGGATTCTTCTTGTCTCAGCATGCACACTAAATATATCTCTACCAATGGGACTTCTGCAATAACCAAAATATCAAAAATAAGGGGATTTAGTGGATCTTTTGTGGGGATTCTTCTTGTCTCAGCATGCACACTAAATATATCTCTACCAATGGGACTTCTGCAATAACCAAAATATCAAAAATAAGGGGATTTAGTTGGATATTTTGTGGGGATTCTTCATGTCTCAATGGATATATACCCATTGTTAGCGATCTGGATTTTCTCAAGTAACTTGGTGTTGATATTCACTAAGAGTATTTATTAAAATTCAACGTGTTATATAGTTATTATAATTGTTACTTCACAAGAAACAAAAATCAACTATTATTATGATTGATAAAATTAAAACTTAAACCTCAAATAAAAAAATATTAAAATTAAAACATTATATAAAAATTTCTTAACTTACAAAAAAATTTCTTAACTTAATAGGATATCAAATTTCACTTTATTTAATACAATGAAATAAGATGATCAAATTCCATTAATACACACAAATCTCATCCATATTAAATTAAATTCCCGAGGTTGTATAAGGATACACAAAAAAATCATAAACACTTTAAAACCTTGTTTAACTAAAATTTGGGACAATCCTATCTTCCACTTATTTATTTAATTGCACCGAAGAGGTGCATTCTACAACCCAGTATGGGAGAGATGTGTAACTCCTTCCGTGCTCATCCTAGAGTTGACAGGTGTCCTTTATAATATTTTTATTATTATTAAAAATAACATGCCGGCTTAAATTAAATTTAAAATATTTAGAATTCTATATATATAAAACAACATAAATTAGATAAACTAAAACGATAAACATTGAATTATACATTTTTTCAACATTTCCACTTTAAAAAAGAGTTGACAACTTGAGAGATTTGATCCCTCTTGGTGCTTGCTAGATCCCCATTTCCACTCTAAAAAAGAGTTGACGGCTTGAGAGATTTGATCCCTCTCGATGCTTGGTAGATCCCCTTTTAGATGGATCTATGCTGGTTTAGTATAATATCTACATGCATTGTGTTTTTTTAGCTTTTAAGCATATATATATATATATATAGAATTAAAAAATTTAAAGACACAGAATGTAAAAATAGGACAAACCCATTAGCACAAGGAGAAACACGAAGATCACAACTAGGTAGAGGTGACCTGCTATACTTAGTCCACAAAAGAACTTGTTAGGACAAAATTGCTATAAAGAGAGGCTCATTTATCTCTATATTTGAAATCAAAGGAGGGCCCTTCTTATATGAAAAGTGGACAAAATTCTTTTCTATAAAGGGGTGGTCAAATTCTGCTTAATGCTAATTCATTCTCTTACATACAAACACTTGGGGAAGAATATTAAAATTTAAATTATGTTAATTCATGCAGAGTAGGGTTCTCTACGAAGAATGATTGAAAAATACCACATATTTAGATAAGTTAGAAAAACATTAACAATAATATCATTTGCGAGTAGATGTATCACATCATGCCAATAGGTGTAGATGCCTTGCCCAGGTTCGATTATCAAGGCATTTCATAGGGAAGCAATGGAAGTGCTTCCCATGTTCGATTATCAAGGCATTTCATAGGGAAGCAATGGAAGACATGCTTCTGAACCGAGTGGTGAACCCATAAGTGAGTGATTTGTGTGCACTGTTGTTGTATATATAACATCAGTATATTTTGGGTATTAAGTATATACACAATTCTTGATACATCCAAATTTATATATCCTATTCCATATATATCGAAGTGTAAGTATATGTTTTACATTGTGTTTGGGTTTCTTCCTAATACATCCAAACTAATATAAACTAAATGATGTATATATCCTGTATATGTTTTACACTGTGTTTGGTTTCTTCGTGATACATCCAAACTATATATAAACTAAATGATATATATAGTAAGGTATATTTTACACTGTACTTGGGGTGCTTATTGCTGACCATCCACAAGATTGATCTCACTATGACCTAAATAACAACGGGGATTTTTTTAACAAAAACAACAAAATTTTCTTAACTGAAGAGAAGCAAAGTTTAGGGCTGAGAAACCTGAAAACTTCCAGGGCTTAAGAGGTGTCCAAGTCCTTCACCTGTGTTAAGCAAATATCCTTGACCTGTGTTAAGAAAATAGAACATAGAACGCCACGAATTCGGTACACATCTCCAATTTCCATAGTTTTCTCTATGAAATCCTTGTTAGAAACCCATCCAACTTTTGCGGAACCTGACAAAACAAACAAACATGCAAAAAATGAAATACCAGTTAACTAGCAAACTGAATCATTTGGGCTAACTAACAAATCGAATACCTCTGAGTACATAGAACACAATCTCAGAATCAAGATACATGGGCACAAAAAATGACTTGGGTTCCATTCTAATGAAGACTATTTGAAGATCATGAGGCCATTTCTGTCTTCAATATTTTCATGGATTTCTCCCTGGATGCGCGCTTTCTTGACGTTATTGTGCAGTAATAACTCCCTCTCTGTGGAGCCTTCGCCGCCTCCAATGATGAAAACGTTTTGATGTTTTGATGCTGAAATCACACATCATCACTACAAATTAAAATCGTGAGAACCAAGTGTTTGTCCACATTTAAAGGGATACAACTAAGGAATATTAGGATATTAGGAGATGCAAATTACTTAATTAATTACTTCTTGTGGCAGACGAGGATGCACTAGTAATTTGTGATAGATAAATAGGTCCACTTCTACGTTGTGCAAGATTCCATCAATAATACCACTGTCACAACTACAATTACTTCAGAGTTAATATGCACATCTATAGATTAGGGATCTAGCACCTAACAAGAATGAGTGAAACACAACTCTTCACCACAGGTCTCTTCAACGCCACACAGAACCAACGCACTAGTCTCACGTTTTAATGTCAGCCACATAAATATGGTCTTCAAACTTTGTTGGTCTCTACGCAGGAATACCACCACCAATAGGTCACAATGTAGACCACAGGAAACTCCTCATAGCTACAAGATTCAGTCATGAAGGAGGATGGAAGCAACCTTCAGCAAGGGAAATAGGCTTCACGCACGGCTTCACGGTGGTGGATTCAATCACTCCAGCGCCTAGAGAGAGCTTCAGAGTGGTGGAAAGAGGAGATGCAACAATACCAAAACTTAACACAACAATATCTTGGTTCAACAATATACAAGCTCCACACTGGGTCACGCTTCTGGATAAACATTCGTAGAGGGCAGCAGTCCACAATGGTCTCCATGCACAGCACATTCAAGGAGGAGGAGAGGCAACTCCATGCTAGTCATCAAATGACATCTCCAACTGCACCACGCTCAAGGTAGTCAACAAAGAGGCACTACGTTTAATATTTAACTTTCAAACTTCAACAAGGTATCACATAGCACCATATGACCCAACTCCATCCTCAAGAGAGCATTCGCCAAGATGAAATGACCAACGCGGAGATGGAGCCATACACGGGTTCTCACACAGCATGAATCTTAAATCACTTCATTGTTGGTGCAATTGCTCATCACTTCACTCCAACGCTAATGAGATTAGGGTTTAGGCACACAAGGAAATAAGTATGCAGCAGCAGAACTGGAGGAGTCTGGTCAGTTCGTGGGAGGTCTCAACTCCACGTTGTTCTTTTAATACGCAGCAACAATGCAGCTATAATCTTCATATGCGTAATGTCAATAATAGTTGTAGGTCGAGGGTATGCAAGAGAATGTTATGTACAAAACTGAGAGTAGAAAGCAAAGAATCTTGTAGACCAGCAAGCAGAGAAAGGACTTCTGAGCATAGGAAAAAGGGCCAATTAGGTTTGATACCACTTTTAGGATGCCCATTAAAGCATACACTCAAATGACTACTCGAATGCTCTTACAAAGTGAACATGAAGAAGATCAAAATCCACTGTTAGGATGCCCAATAAGGCATACACTCAAATGACTACTCGAATGCTCTTACAAAGTGAACATGAAGAAGATCAAAATCCAAGTTAATGGGACCAATGTTGCCATGGATTGATTGAAAATACCTAGTGGCAATATGGAATAGTTCCATGTTGAAACACCTAGAAATGATGCAAGGGCGGCACCTGAATAACCACTCACTATGCTAGCCAAGCACTGCACTGACATGAAACGGGCCATAAGTGAGCCCTCGCAGCCAACATGGCATAGTTGAGCAAGCAACACTGTAAAGGGAAGTAATTTGAATTGAGCAATAGCTTCCACAGATACGGACGCTCCTATAATATAAGCTTCATTTGGTATTCCCAATTGAATATTTCGTTGCTTCACGAAGAAAATGTCAGTAAACATAAATACTGACAGAAGAATCTGCATAGAGCAGACTAGCTTCCTCAATGGAACTTTCTTTAAGAAGCGATTGTAGATGTAACTTTAAGAAGCGATTGTAGATGTAACTTCCTAATAGAAGGCTCATCTTCCCAACCACCTTTGCAAGTGCCAAGATGTGTGGATGAATCTTCAAATGCTGTGTGTGGTATAAAAACATAGTTCCTGTTAAAAGTGGTGTCATTCCAATAGATGCAGCAAATCAAGTAAGAGGATATGCAATTTCTGGTCTCCTTATGACTCCTAAAATATCTGTGATCTGATTCTTGATGCTTCTCATTATAGACCTCTTCCTCCACTCTAGACCAATTATACCATTCATAGATGCACCAGTAACCGATTTGTAAAAAGAAGGTGCATCCCGTGACTTAATCTTGATTGGGCTTGGATATTGTGCAACCTTAGTTTGCTTCATACTACAAAGATCGAAGGAGTCCTCCTTGAAAATAAAGGAAGTCCCAATTTGAATGCTCAAAGGTAAAATACAAATGATGAACATAGTCCTTGCATCAACTTGGCTCACCAAAATCCCGCCAAATAAGTTACCCAGGACACTCCCTGTACCCAATTCCATCCATGCAAAGGATTGAAGCTCACCTGATGAAATACCTTGGTCCTTTTTACCACATTCTGCCACTAAAGCATCAGTGGCTACCTCCACGACCGAGGCACCAAGATTGCTAAGAAGGAGAAAGGCTGTCATAATAGCAATTGACGAACCTACAGCTAGAATAATTGCAATTGATCCCCATGAAATCGCTTGTAATAAGCCTGGAACATCAACAACCAGGGAAATATATTTTGCAGCTATGACTAGTAAAAGAAGCAAAATTGTTGTATGGCACGTCATTTTTCGAGTTGTGGTTGATAGATTTAATCCAGTTCCCACCGATACACTAAATCAGATAGAGATGAGATGAGCTTTTTACATAATGAACTCGTGGAGTTACATAATGAACTGGTGGAGGGAAGGAGGAGGACAATGTCAAGGTGGATTTGGTACACGTATATGTATGGAGAAAGACACTTGGTGTCCATGCACGACAAAGAGGATGACAGAGGTTTGAGTTTGGTTTTTTTTATTGACACTAAGGCCTCGAGTGCTGGACTTATCTTCGTGGATAGGTTCAAGGATCACAAAAATATAAAAAAAAAACAGCCCATCATTATCCTCCATTATTGCTACATTAAAATTTTGGTTGTATTAAAACTTTGCTGATGAGAGCCTATCGCTGGGTCTTGAGGCACAAGATCCTAGAGAAACGTCACCTGCACAAACCAATGAACATGCAAAAAAATAGTTTAAAAAAAATATTATTTAATATACCTGAAAATTAAACTAGGCAAAAACTTTATAAATCACAAAAAATTTCTCATATGAACCCCAATTAATAGGCTTGAGCGATTCATATATCCCCTTGTCGGTGACATAATAATTATACTACCTTATTTTTACGTAAATTAAGATGATTACTCATAATAATAATTATACTACCTTATTTTCAAATATGCAAATTCATGATACTTAGTATCCCTTACTCTTAGCATCCTTTAATAAATTAAGATGATTATTCATGATAATAATTATACTATTTTATTTTCAAATATGCAAATTTATTATACTTAGTTTTCTTTCCAAAGTGCTTTCTTTAAACATATAAACTTAATGACAATAATAATAATATTAATTTGATCATAAAATTATAGTAATAATAATTCTCTTACCACAAGTTCAAGTAAATAATTTGTTGACTAGCAATGCTCAACCGTTAGTAATAATAACGACCAACTCTTTTTTTAATTATAGGACCATAATGATATTTTTCTATAATGGCTATTATTATTCATTAAATAATAATATACTTTTATATGGGGAAATGACATATTTTCATGGAGGTCACCCCTCCAACAGGAGTTTTAACAAATTAACTCTCGTTTTTCAAGCATATATATAGAGAGAGAGAGCCATCCTTTTATGTGAATAAAGTGATAGCTCGGTTCTTCTTAAGCACCTATGCTCATAAGCTAATTATTCATAGTTAATTTATCTTCATGAATCCTAGGTACCAAGATGACGCCCCATCAATCTTACTTGAACTTCTAGGGATTCACTAGCCTCTAACCTTCTAACCTTCCCCGCTAGTGGATACCTTCGCCCTTTGTTTAGTTGCCTTGGACATTCAGCCCCTAGATCTATTTTTCATTAGTTTAATATTTTCAATTTAGAACATGATGTAACCATGCGTAACTTGTGTAAGGTTCTAATACAAAATCAAAATGCTTAAAGTTTGCTAGCAGAGCCTTGGCCTTGATCTCTTTGCCATGAACTAGTACATATACGCGTTTATATTTATTACAATAATTAAGGATTGAGAATTATGGATATTACAATGAAACATCACTATAAAGTTAAATATAAAAACATTGGTTTAGAACAACCCAAGAAATTGTAGAG
This sequence comes from Pseudotsuga menziesii, assembly GCA_001517045.1. Classification (NCBI taxonomy): domain Eukaryota; kingdom Viridiplantae; phylum Streptophyta; class Pinopsida; order Pinales; family Pinaceae; genus Pseudotsuga; species Pseudotsuga menziesii. The sequence continues at coordinate 213,033 of LPNX010083104.1, forward strand.
TTACATTCACAAAGTGTTAACACCAAAAATTTGTCCACTTTGCTCATCCCCTAGCCACACCATATCATTACATCATGGCCTCTTTCCATTTCCACCTCTGTGACCTTCACATATCTAAAATCCCAAAGTTGAAAATTAAATTGACCCATAATTAATATTTTGGATATTTCCACTTTTCATAAAAGAGGGCATTTTTTTGGGCCCATAGTATTTGGTGGCCAATGGTATTTTTCCATGGTATTTGGTGGTCCATGGTATTACATTTAAGGAAGTATTTAGTAAGGCTTGAGGAGGCTCCATTGTAAAGTGGCCTAGAGGTGAGTGGTGGATATCTCACTTGGCTCTACTTGGACGGTTTAGGTTAAGGGAAATAATAGATCTATTATGGTAGTTTTCTTGGTTTTGGGTTTTCCACGTAAACATTGTGTGCCTATAATAAATGTGTTGCTATGTGGATTTGTGTTCTCTCATGATTTATTATATGTATGCTTGTTTAAATACTAAGAAAAAGGGGAAATCCTCAAACAATAGGAAAAGTCCCTTGAAATTCAAAAGAGAAGCAGGAAACCCTAATTCCTATATGAAATTCCATCGACCACCAAATACCACGGGCCATCAAATACCAGGGGCCACCAAAACCACCAACCACCAAATACAACGGGCCACCAAAACCATCAGTCATTTTTCCTATATATTGAATGTGAAGGTCCCTCATTTACTAATATTTTTCCTTACATTTTTCATACTATTACTTTGCCAAAATCTCCCTTGAAACCTTGAATCCCATTTGAGCATTCTAGTTTCACCTTCATTAGAGAGTTTGCACCTCGTGACGTGTAGTTGGAGAACATTGTGCTGCTAGACGATCTATGTAAAGTCTTTATAATAGAAGTAAAAGCAATCTTTAAAGTGTCCAATATTTGTTCAAGAATGTATGCAATACTAGTTTAGATTTGTTTGATTTCATGCATATGTTTAGTTTAGTTTTTCATTTATGTCTTTTGGCTTGTTAATTTTATTTTCCCATTTGGAACTCCACTTCAGTTTCCATAAACCTTAGTAGGTTCCTTTTGGCATGTTCTGGTGTGAAAATACAAGCAACAATTTTTGGCGACTCCACGGGGGTTCCATCTCTATCAATTTATGGTTTTGTTTTCCCACCTTTTTCGGGTTATTTTTGTTTTATTTTTTTCTAGTTTATTTAGTTCATGTTTCTTCCAGGTTTTTAGTCGTCGTATGTCACATCCATACCAGAAAACCACACGAACCTCCCATTTTGGCCCTTTTTAGCACTCTGTTTTTCAAAAAAAACTTTTTGGACGAGGTCACACCTGTTTGGATAGTAAGGGAAACCCATGTTGCCCCTCTTTCCTTGTGCTGAGTGACCCATTGGTCCAAATACCCGATAACAGCGACTTGCTTGTTCAAGGCTTGTTTCTGCCTAGGTCACCCCTATTTTCCTAGAAAGGGCGACCTAAGTCGCTTGGTTTTCCTTTTTTTGAGCAACCTATCTATCCAAAGGCCCCGATAAGAGCGACCTAACTATGTTTATGGGTTTTTCTGTTCCATTCATGAATGTTTTTTGGGTTTGTTCGGCCTAGATCACCTATGTTCCTTTGATAGGTGTGATTTATGATTGTTTTTTCTTTTCTGAGTCGTTTCCAGCCCCTTGGACCTTTTGTCCAGATTTTTCCCTTTGTAGTCTGCTTTTACTTTTACACTCCTATTTTTTTGCAGTGCCCTTTGCATTCTTCTTGTAGGATTTTTCTTGTTGTAGCCATCTATAGATCCGCCCTTGTGAAATACATGTAGTGAAGAAAAATCTGCTTCTTGAAGTATTTGTTGTATCTTTGGGTGACATTCAGATCGATTAGGAATGCATTGTTATTTTTCAGTAAGTTGGGTGTTGAAAAATCATTATTTATTTTTACATTGGAATTAAATTCTTAGGCTTAGCTGAAATGGTTGTCAAAAAACGTTTTTACTTAGTTTTGTTTATCATTTCCATTAAGCATTTATTTTTTTAGTTTATATATGGGTACACACCACATGTGCACACATATGACACCCTAAAATTAATGCTTGGTTCATGAACCCAATACCAACCTTAAAATGAACCTTAACGAAACAAATATTAACCTCACTTAAGGGCCAAAAAATAATTTTGTATTTAGGTTTGGACACTGGGGATAGGAATCCAAAGAATTCCCCATTGTCATTTACATTTGAAACATAGAAGTTGTCCTTTTAGGGTACCAAATTCTCTAGTACTTGTGGACACGGTTGATATTGATTGTGATGGGGCCTTGTATCTGACGAGGATAAGTGGCAAGACTAGAACCAAACAGCTGGGTGGAATGTCACTCTCCACTCAGTGCTGCAAATCATACAGATCCTTGTCTTTAGACTAAAGATGTAGGTAACCTTTCTTGATGTGTCCCAAAGGAGGTATCCTAGAAGCAACTATCTTAAAACTCTTTTACCCAGGATATCTCTCGGTAGGGGGATATACCTTATCCATATTGGTCCTCCAATTCATTTTTCTGACTACAGGTTTCATCACCTTGCAGGGGAAATGATTTTTGAGGTACTCCATCTTTTAGATAAGTGATTTCTGGCTCCTTTACCTGATAGGTTAGTGGGCCATTTTCTCTTTATACATGGGGGCTTCACTTGTTGGCCAATATCCTATCACGTTAGTTCATTTTGTGGGTTTTAAAATGATCAAAAATTGAACCAATATATTGCAGGTATTGGGGGGATGAGGGGTTTAAGGTGGGGGTGGGTAGGGTGGTTTATAAGGATTGAGATATAAAAAGGGGTGGGGAGGATGTTTTAAGTATTGGGAGGGGGTTTCAACAAAAAGTGTTTTGGTCAATATCTCTCAAAATTAAGGGTATTCTTTAATATCCCACGATCGCACGTGCTATGTGAGAGGTTCACTAACTAAAGTCCACGTGTCTTTATAAGAGTTTTGTTTTTTGTATTTGTGGCCATTTTGTTGCAACTCATCTATCGTGACACACAATTGCAGTAGTTTTTTTTGAGATGGTCGTTGGCTTGGGAGCCTCTTTGTTGTGCTCTTCTCTTGCACATTCTGTTGCATTAGTATTTTCATGAAATTTTTCGATATTGAGATCATACTTGTTTAGTTTTTATGTTTTGTCATTGTTTCTCCTTTGAGACACTCTCACAAACCATGAGGGAAGTTTCCTCAATACAGTTTCTTAGAATGCACTCATTGGACCCTATTTTGACACCTTTCACCTTCTTCAGAGTCATGTCCTAATACATCTGAGTTTGATTCTGACTCCTATTAGTCAGAGTCACCCACACACTTAGCGACGTACATCTCAATGGATAGAAATATACCAACTCCTTTCATTGGTGGAACCATTAGTGGTGGAAGTGGTAGTGACCCTATAGTTTCTTCCATGCCCAACATAGTCATTGGTTCCACGAGAACCGCCATTCTTGATTCCACATTGATTCTGAATCTAGGTGGCAGTATCCCCATGATCCCAGTGGTGACAACCATAGTTATTGGGTCTATAGTGACCCCAACCCTTGGTGGAGGAGGCCTCATGGTCGCATCCACATCAAACACAATTGTTGGTTTCACCGTGTCTCACTCGAGTACTAGTTTTCCATTTATGGCTAGTCTCAACCTTCCTAATTTGGCTAGATTGAACAATGATATGATCCTCCATGATCAAAACTGACCCCCAATGCCTACAAAACTCCTGTCATACATCTCAAATTTTGAAGGGAAGGTCAAGGATGACCCCCAGAACCATATCATGTCTTTGCACTTATGGTGTTCCTATAACTCCATAGTGGATGATTCCATTAGGTTATGCTTGTTAGAGAGAACCTTCACTAGTGTTGTAGCCAATTGGTATATTGTCCAACTGTCATGAAAATGGTCACTTTGGTGGCCCCTTTGAGGTGATGGGGAACTCTTTCTACGCCATTATAACAATATTTTTCTTGCTTTGATACCACTCTTTCATTTCCCCATAAAATAAATCTATTGTCGGAGGGAACATTATGCCAAACATGGCTTTCATATTTTTCCAAAACCATCAAATTCAACTTCATAAGTCACATAACACTTATGTCTAACTGATTAATCCCTTAACTTAGTTGATTGGTCCATTAATTAACCTTAAAGCCAATCCCTATGATCAATCGTCGATCTTGATTGTCTAATGTCCAACTTATTGGATTTTCATCACCTCTTTGACATTTCCGACATTGGTAGTCAGAAATTGGAACACCCATGGAACATATCCACAACACCTCCCCAACAGTGACGTTTTGTATTCAAAACATGGAATCCTCTGATACCGAAGTTGACAGTAAAAACCAAAAACTAGGTTCCAACTAAATACCCTAGGACTTTCTGACTATAACACTTCTGACTTCGGAAGTTGAAAGTTGGAACCTTATAGCAGGATTTTCATGAAAATCCCCGATGCATCGACTCCAATGTTCCCGACATCAAAATTCGGAACTCGTCATTGGAACCTCAATGGATTCCACACATGTGTTGCTACTATTTTTATAATTAAAGGTTATACATCAGAGCACCACTATTGTGTTACACCACATTTCCATTTCTCGAGTTCCGCCTTCATTACCCCGATTTCGACACTTCGACATCAGCACAGATACAACAATTCACCGACTATTATTATGTCGATTTGGACATCAACACTTTGACGTTGACACCTCAACACTCGGCACATCGACATTTAACATTTCGTTAACCACTTTGTTGAATTCTTCCTCCCAACATTGGACTTCTACCTTGCGATTTTGACCATGAAAACTAACAGACATTCTTCCTATTTCAAATCTCAACACTTAGTCGATTCACCCAAACTACTAAGGAATAATTGCAAGATTTTGATTTAAAAGGATAAGTACATATATAAATAAAGCATACAAAACATATTTTCAGTTAAACTACATATGAAATTAATGCCTAACTAGCATATTCATAATAGACATAACAACTGTAAATTCATACATAGAGGTAAGATCATTTCTAGACTATGAACATGCATACTATTGAACAATTCAATGGTCATTTCATTCAATTCAACATCAATAGTTAATCATCCATCACATAGAAATTCTTGGAATTCATGGACAATAGAAACACTTATCTTTTCACTGAAATCTCCCAAGTGACTGGATATGTAAGGACAACGTTCCATCAAACCATAGGTCAATCTCTATTCTTTCAACTAAGAGACCACCCCCAATTTGGGTTGTGCTATCCACCAAGGAGGACTACAAATGCTCACTCACAATCATAAATACATGCTCACAAGTTGTATAGACACCCAACTAAGTTAAACAATCCCACAAAGAGATAAGGACAAGGATTTCCAAGCTAGTGAACCCAACCATAGAGTTGCAGGAATATCAATTGGATTCAACCAAATTTGGTACCCACATCACCCACCACCCCTAGCATAAGGAAGGTCCCCTTATTTTCTACACAGTGACCCCTCTAGCGCCCCTTCACTCCAGTGCTACTTAGGTAGGTATAGAGGGTCCAAAATGATAAAACAACATAGATTTCATGCCTTCACTGGTTTCTGAGGCAACAGTCACTCCTGGCGACTTCTACGTTCTCTGACTTGGTTCTTCACTAGAAACGATCTGTTGTTCTGGATTTCACTAGGAATACACCCACACTACTATTTGATGATCCAAAAGAGAACCCCCTTCTCCTCGATGAAAATTTTCCTATCCATGCTACTAGGGATGCACACACATGGCCAATTCATTAATTGTTCTTCCATATCGAGTTCATAATCGAATAGGAACTCCTTTCCATGCGGTCAATTTCCTTCTGCACTAAGCGACTCACCCATACCCTGTCATACACGTCTTCTCAATTCAGTCATGCCATACCCAATTAAATGCTTGAGATGATTTCTTAGATACCTTCTTACACATAAATAAAAGTGGCAAGAATGTCTTCTTGGGTTCTCACAGTGATACTTGGAAACAAAAGGTTGTCTCTCCCACACCTCCTCACTCCTCCCTAGTGGATAACACACAACCCCATAATTTTGTTGTTTCCTCCATATCCAGATTTAGACTTTTTATTTGCATTATAAATATGTACATGCTTTTACATGTTCCATGGCATCGACACATGGTATAGAACACATAAAATACTTGCCTCTATAACTGATCATTCACTAGCAGGGGCTTGGCCTTGAGTTCCAGACTAGGAATTATACATATCATATACACAACATTTACACATTCATTCAATACATTCCAAGTTGTCAAAATGTGGACATTACATTCCCCTCCTCCTTAAAGCAACACCGTCCTCGGTGTTCTCAAAACTGAACAAAAATGGTTATGTATTTCTCATGGCATCCTCTAGCTCCCATGTGGCCTCATCTATGCCAAGGTGCTTCCATTGCACCTTTACTTGTTCAATGGACCTTTTTCGGAGCAATGTCACCTTCTTGTCAAGGATGCACATAGGCTCCACTTGGAACTCTCCCTCAAGTTCCACTTGAATCACATTCCAATCAATTACATGATGAGGATCATGTACATACTTCTTAAGTAAAGAAACATGAAAAACATTATGATCTTTGATGTTAGAAAGAAATTAAATCCTATATGCAACTACACCTATCCTATCAAGGACTTCAAATGACCCACAATATCTTGGTGCCAGCTTGGCATAACTTCCCAACTTTAAGGAAATATTCCTTGGCTCTATTCTTAACTTAAACATTATCCCCAACTTTAAATTGCATATGAACTCTTTTTAAATCTGCATAACTCTTCTGCCTATCTTGTTCTTCCTTTAAAAAAATTCCGATCTTAACAATTTCTTGTTCCATCCCCTTGAGCATTTCTGGCCCAATCATTATATTGCTCACTGGGGATCTGCATCCTTTTCCATACAACACCTATAACACCCCTAGTTTGAAACCCTATTATTTTGTAATGTAATTATTGTAAAATACAATGAGTGCCTATAAGGTAGAACTAATGCTGTATTTCCTTGTTAATAAAAAATAAAACTGGCTTTGGTGGTGAATACACGCAGAATTAACGTGAACTCATGTATTCACCTAGGTCAGAAAGGGGGGTGGCATATGGCCTAAAATCTAAGTACGATCCTAGTTAACCCCATCTTACCTTATAAATTTGGTAAACCTATCCTTTTCCTAATTGTTACCTAAACCTGTTTTTGAGATAATGAGGGATTAAAAGAATGATTAGTGAGAAAATGAATTTGGACAAGTGTCACCAAGACTTGACATGAGCATGAAAGTTGGGGAAGCGGTGACCATAGCGGATGGGGAAGGTGTGTACAAGGGGAGAAGAGAAGAAATAAGAAGAAAAATGCAATAGAAATCATGGCTTGAAGAGTACAGAGGAAGAAATTCCATTAAGAGAATTTATAGAAAATTAGAGAGTATGCAAAGAGAAGAGTGATGAAAGAACCAAGGACATCAAGTCGGAGTGCTGAGAAAGAAATAGAAAACACAATGCAACATGAGATTGTTGTAGCATTGTAGTTAATTTTGATTGAATGATAAATTTGATATAATTGGAATCATTGGAGGATAGAGAATAGCCCCGTTCCGGAGCGAAGTGTCCAATTTCCCACAGATATTGGCAGTTGGGTTGTTTGAGAGAAACTGCAAGCCCAAGCTTGGTTGATAACCTTTTGTTGTTTTAATAATTTTTCCTTGGTTTTTCCTTTGGTTGCACCAATGAAATGGAAAAGGTGTGAGAAATTCCCTTGGTAGATTTTAAGCACATGTGCAATGATGGTTATCACTATGGTGCTAGTTAAAATGAAGCTATGGGGAAGGATTATACAGTTGGAATGGATTTGGTGAAAAACCATAGAATATTGTTTTCCAAGTGAGGTAATCTTGAGAGAAACCCATGACAGGTGATAGCCTATGGTGAATTCATAGGGTCTAGCTCGGGGGTGGTATTTGAGCACTGAAGTAATATAGGTCGAGCAGAGACTCTACGGTTGGGTGGACTGTGGCAATGACGAAGCCTAGTTGCCAACCATTAAAAATAGATAAGTAAATGAAAAAAATGATGAATTAATATGGTTGAGTACACTCAGTTATGTTCAATATACAATGTGTTGAATGAATTATTTTAATCATTAAATGTTTGTTAAATGAATAGCTAAGCAGTTGTATGTGAAGTTGTTAAATTCCTGTTTAATTCATGTGTTGTGAATGCACATAAATGGAGTTACGTTATAACTCATATGACATTCTTTACTGTGTCGATAGGTTCCAGAGGATTGTATGTTCATTTATGTGTTTAATCTATCAATAAGTTATGTTTTTTAGGATGTTATGTAGTCAATTGAGTCCACAAGAAGTAAACATTTCAGTATAACAAAAATAACTAAGTGAATCTATTTCCAGTGCTTGAAGATCTAAAGGCCTGTAAGGTTATGAATGAAATGTGTTATATTATTGTTTGTATGCAATTTCCTTCAACATTGGTACCATGGATTAAGGTATTTCATCCTTAATTAGTCTATGAATCCTGTAAATGGATGATGTCAAAACCCCAAATTTTCCGAAAAATTTAATTTTTTTTTTAAAGCATATAAATTTCATAATTACGATAAACTAATTATTAAATTAGTTATATATTACCACATTCATTATCAGAATTATCTGTTGGTTATGTTTAGCAATAGAACAGTTCTTTTCAGTTTACTGACTTTGTTTTTCTTTGCGACCACAAGGTGAGACTGTCATGCAAAACTGGGCTTACTTAGCTTTCGAGCTAATGCAAAAAGTTTCTTGTTCTTACAGACTACAGGTAAGAGGTTTTGGTGTTGCTTGCTGAAATTCTAAAGTATTTAAATACAAGTTCGTCCAAAAATAAAAGCTCAGTAAGAAAATAAATGCTAAACAATTTCCAACGCTTGTTGAGGTACATTTAAAAACTAGCCTTCTTTCTAGTAGAAGTAATTTATGGTTCTTGATGATTTCAGAACTATTTCAAATCTATTTTAGTCGTGATGTATGAAAATGTCTTACTGAATTCTTTATAATAGAGTAATAGTAACAGATCTATACAATCCATAGTATGATTTCATTCGTATATGAATACATTACTTAGTAAATGTAAACTGATAGAAGGTTTAGGTATTACTGTTTCTATTTTCAAACTCTGAAGTTATAAAAGAGCTTACAACTTTGCTTTGAGCTGCTTTTAAGAAAACTATACTAATGTTAATGCATAGAGTTCTTATTCACTCATCAACTATTTTCAAGCATAACTGAAGCTTATCTTTAAATATATATATATCTTACTGAACAAGTTTTATCCTATCCCCTTTATGTTTACTGTGGGACAAGTCCTTAAGGGACTATATTTCATAAAAGTTTGCATCTCTTAAATCATTTTAAGGCCTGACTGTTTTATTGTGGTGAAACATTTAGATAATAAAATGTGGCCTAACCTTATAAAGTCATAAATTATGATTAAGGATAGTAATTTAAGCAAGAGCTATCACTACATAGTAGTCACTATTCTTCTCTTGTATCTTTCTACCAAATATTACTATTTTATCCAAAATGGTTAAGCCATTTGGGGTTACTATGGGCACTAGGACCATTGGCATAGTTTCTCACTATAAATCTCCTTATAATCTTCCAACGTATACTTTTATTTTATGTTAGAAGTTGATTGAACTAAAATTCCATCATGCATAAGATCCTAATGCATAAGAAAAGTATAAGGTATGAAATAAGAGACCTAAAAAAATAAATTAACCAAACTATGATCAAATTAAAGTTCTGTTTTTAATTTATGTTTTACAACTTTATAAGAAATTGCCTCCTTTACAAACCTTTATAAGCTACGGTGAAATGAAAATACTTACCTTAGTATAAGGTTAATAATCCAAATCAAGCCAAAAGTAAAAGGATAATTTTTGATTTCAAGAAACCATACTCTAAATGTATGAAGGTCATCGTAAACTTCTCCACAACCTTGATGATTACAAAGGTGAGGGTGTAATGATAATGTGTTTCTATTTCCCATGCAGCGTTTACATGGATTGTTGTAAAGTGGAACCTTCGGAAATCATTGAGCAGACAATTATAATACTCGTGGAGAGATGATATTTGGAACTTTATAATCAAACCCATGGCTTATGAATTATTAAACAACTACGTGGCGCTATTGTGGCCATGTGCTGCACAGTTATAAGGGGCTCATCCACGAACCCTAAACTCATTGTTCCTACCGTAATTCTCGGCCTCCTGCCGCTCTGTGGTGGTGCTGGTGCACCTTTGTTGCGCCACTCCTCTGCAGGGTTATTCTCCAGTTGATATCCTTCTACTAAGCCTATCTGAAGGCACGTTAAGAAAGTGCCATCCTCAAGCTTTGTTGTTAAACCTATGATAACAGTTCTCTCTTCGGGGTTTAGCTGTCTTACTAATTCGAGCCTGAAACCCTTAACTGTAACCGAACCCTCCTTTGGTATGCTTGAAGTCTTGTTCTTTAGTGTTGAGGTTGAGTGTTGCCGAAGGTCAATCCTCTTCTCCCTGCTTGTAGTGGGGTTTCTCCTTTGCGTTGATGGTTGCCTCATTGCTGGTGGTGGTCGCGTCTCCATAAAAAGTTCAGGTAAGAAAGAATATTGCAAATCTTCTTCAATTTACTGTTCGTTTCAATCATAAGAATATAATCATGCTTACACATTTTATTAATGTGGTTTTCTTTATTGGAAACAGGTCTCATCCCTTTCTTTTGCGCGACTTTTGATGCAAAGTAAATGCAGCGGCTACAAGTTCCCGGTAAGCCTGGTTACACCATGGCTCTTTCTCTTTGTGGGGTTCCTTTGGAACTTTTGAGGGTTGGCGCAATGAGGCCTGTAACCCTTGCGGCTTCAGTTTGTCTTGTTTATTTGTTTGTTATTTTGGGTTAGTGGAAGAAACCCCTACGCTGTGCGAGGGTGCTCCGGCTTCGGCCGAGATTGAAATATGTTAGTTCCCTTTTGTGTTTAAGTGCTGTGTATTAAGTGGAAGAGATAGAAGGCAATCATGTCATGCTTTCCAAAGATTGCAGAGGTCGAGGGCTTTGAAGAGTCGTTCGACTTTTTATCTGTCTTGATTGTATAATACACAAGGCTGTGAGCCTGACTTTGAAAAAGGGTTACGACCTCGACTTCTTACTTCTATTGTAATTTTGAACTTACATGGTTTTCACCCTAAGTACATGATATAAGATATTATTACTGTTTTTCTTTTCTAATTCTTGGTTTATATTACAGCATTGAAGTTTATATATTTATTTATATTATAAATATAGTATTTGAGGCTTGGCTTACTCTGTTGATTTTTAATACGGTCGTGAGTAAAAATACTGTCTTGGTTCCATAGTCGTGATTTAATTGTATTTTTTTGGATTAATAGGGTTAAACCCTAAATTGACAGTAAGAGAAATACGTATAGCCTCTTCTTTTAAAAATCATTGTAAATTTGTAATACTCTTTTGTAAACTATGGGGTTATTAATTAAGTATTACAATATTTATTAAGCTCGATAGTTCAAGCCTTCTACACTGTTATTTATATCATGTGTGATAATATACTTGATTTCTTTATCTGTAGTATTTTTATAATTAAATGCTAATATATTCTGTACAAAGTTTATATATTTGATTTACTTTATTTCTAAAGAGGAATAGTTATGTAAAACTGTTACCCTTCAAAATGGAATAGATGGGTGTATAAAAGAAAATTACTATGTAACTGTTAGTAATTCTGGAGTACAGAATCTATATTATAGTTTTGGTTTACAAGAATAAATTAAGGTATTACTGTAATTACCTGATAATGCTATCTTTATAAAGTAAAATAATTGGGTAGTAACTATTATTTATTGTAATAACGTTGTTACCTTAACTGAAGTACTATTACTTTCATTGTTATTTATACTTAGTCACCCTTTGTAAGTTTATAGAGAAATAGTAATTCGTTCTTTGTTTTATTTATACTCGTAGAATAAAATAGCCTATTGTTATCGGGTTCTTATACTTACTGTACTAATTTCTTTGTAGAAATACTTTTTGTATTATATTACAATTTAATGTTTATAAAAAAAAAATGTAAAAGAACTAAACCAATTCTACACTGTTAATAGCTTAAGTAGTATAAGTTAGCAGTTATATGTTTTTATTTAAGCTTAACTAAGTAAAACAGAAATAAATGAATAACATATATTAATTTCCAAAAGTAATTTCTGCTATACTAAAATACCTGTAGGAATAAATAGAGACTTTAACTACTCTTCGTTGGTATTCAAATATGCAATTAAAGTTACTGATAGTAACTATAGTATCAAGAACTGTTTTCTCTACTGGTACATACTATTATCAGTAAACAATTCAATTTATTTCTCTGTTCCTAAAAGATTTGATAGTTTTCTGTACGAAATAATGCTACTCCTGATACCAATATATTTCTTCTAAAAATCAACACAAAGAAACTACTCTATGATTCCATTACATACTATTCTGTGTTTTCATCATACTAATTTTATTTGTAAATTCACCTCTATGCTGGAGTACGGTATGGTAATTCCAGATGTGGAAAAACATAGGTGGGGTTGTAATTCTCATCAACAGGATTTTGTTATAGAATAACTGAGAACACTTCATTACTAATCCATCCAATTTCTTATATCATAATCTACAAATCTAACATTCAATCATAAACAGATATTAAAACAAAGATTAATAGATGGCAGAACCTGTTCTGGAACTGGGACAACAACAGCAATGGGAGGCCGTTCCTCCCTACCAGCTCCTGGAGAGCGCTCAGACAACGACTCCTCAGGACCCCCGAGCTTGCTCTGGTCTCCCTGGCTGGAACTAGGTGCAGCAATAGTCAAATACCAGTCTTCAAACTCAGTATCAATCCTGAAATTATTAGTAAGTTCTCCCAGCTAACAAGCTGTAACAGACCAAGTTACTGCAGCATTCCTCTCAGAACAACTTCCTTACTGTTTTCCCCTTTTTCCCCAATGAATTTCCTGAATGGCATTCCACCTGAATGATTCTTCTCTGGAAAATATCTGAGCAACCCCAGCTCTATTCATTGGGTACTTTTAAAAGATTGCCTAGGTCTTTTTGGGTTAGTTG